>SKCR01055247.1:0-55385 GCA_019454045.1 Zanthoxylum bungeanum | reverse complement strand
GATTTCGCCATAATTCAATTCTTTATTGTATTCACATTATTTTCCAAGAGCCTTATTTAAGCATTAAATTGATTTATGGTAAAATTTGGGTAAAATTGATTTGAGCATGATTTGATGAAATTGTTTGATTAAGTATGCTTGAATGATGATAACATAGTGTTATGCATGATCAATTTGAGATGAAAATTGAATTGGATAATTTTTCCTTTCCCCAAATAATTTGGCTTGGCCGAATATATAGAGTACCCTAATGTCTTGGTGATTTTTGTTTTTTGATCATTGGATGAGTTGGAAGACATGGGATAAATTGATTTGAGATTTAATTGGATTGAAATCGAAATCGATTTTGAAAAACCCTAAATTGCCGTGAGCTTATAGCATGAAATGAATTGATTTTTTGATTCAATGATGTTGGACATGTGTTGATAATGATGAGCATGATTAATTGATTAATTGGTATTTTTGGAAATGTAATTTGACTAATTATTATGGCTAATACACTTGAATTAATTGAATTGTGAAATTTGGAATTTTGTAATTTAATTAGTTGGGCTAAATTTGAAATTGGGCTTAAAGTTGTATTTGGGCTTAATGGGCTTGGTTGGGCCAAGTTTGGTTTAGGTTAATTGGTTGGATCCATTGGGCCAAAACCATATCCATAAAGTCCAAATATAATATAATGGACCTTTAAATTTTAATTGGGCCTAATTGATTTTGGCAAATAATGGTGATTCCTTAATTGGGTTTTGGTTGCCAAAGCACATGCCTTATAAATTAATTGAAAGCCCATTGGACTATAATTAATTGACATTGGATGTTAATTTGGCTTTGAGACCCGTAATGATTAGATTTAGAATCTAAGTCGCAAAGACTCATTAATAAAGTGTAATTATTTAATTTGGAATTAATATAGATTAGTATTGAATACAAATTAAATTGGATTTAATGTTGTAGTTTGATATAATTCGAGAATTCGTACTTGAGTACTTATTCTTAAAACGAGTCGGACTCGCGCAAATCAAATCGTTGTTTGAACATTGGATGGTCATTAATTTCAGATTAATTAATTGGATTAGATTGATGATTGATAACATGCTTTGTGTGAATACATGGATGTGATGTATGAATAATGTATATCGGATGGATATTAGATGGGTGAGGGCAATTTTGGAAATTATTGTAATAAATTTAGAATTTATTAATTGGACCTGTGTGTCCAGTCTATTACCTCTTGACTCTTTGTATTTCTCTTCCCACCTATTCCCCTCAATGTAAATGAGGTTTCTTTAGAAGTGTTATGTAATTGGGTAGAAGTAAGATTTGTGCTAGCGGGAGAGAGGAAATGGAGAGATTTGTTCTAGGAACAAAGTGTTTTAAATATCCATCCGCATATCATTATTAATTTATTTACGCGCCTTATTATGTTTTTAGAATGCATGTTTAAGGGTGTATGATGAGACCTTAACAAAGATAATTTATTGGTTGTCAATTACGCGAAAAACCCTCAACAAATATTAAGCGTTTTTCCTTCCATTGAATGATTCATTCTCAAGATCCAAGATTGGCACTGGTTTGTTGGCCAAATCAAAGCCTTTGTCCATCGCAGATGTGTTTGAATCATGAAGGCTTTGTTCGATATCGCATGTCTTGTCCAAGTTGTGATTTGTTGGCCAAAGTCAAGATCACTTCTTGTCCATCGACATTGATTACGAAGCTTTCCAATGTCAATGGGTCCCGCTTAACTGGAATCATTAAGTTTGTTGTGCCAAAGCCAAGGCTGAATTGATTCAGAGGAAAAATGTTAGGGAATATTGGATATATTGGCATATATTAGATATATGTTTTGGACTTGGATGTCCACCTACTGGATCTAGGAATTGGATGAGATCCAATTGATCTTAGAGATCTACCTAGTTAAATATCATACAATTTGTTGGCCAAAGTCAAGGTTGTGTTTTATTTAACGGGATCCTAGTCCACTAGGAAACAAGGTTTCCCGGTACTCAACAGAGGGTTAGAGGCTCACCAAAAAATAGTGGGAGGCAAGTATTATATTTGCAAATTCGTTTAGATACTTGCCAATACGCGCTCATTTCAAATTTTCATCATTACTCGAATAAATATTATTTAGACTAATATCGTTATTTTAATTAAATAGTTGGACTGTATTCAAACTACTTCATTTATAGTTGATTATATAATTGGATTATAGTAATCAATATATTTGAATTTAACCAATCAAATTATAGTTGATTATATAGTTAAACTATAGTATCATTATATTAAATAGTACATGAAATCGTTGATTGGATAGTTGGACTATAGCAATCAAGATAACTGAAATATTAGCGTTTAAAACATAAACCTGGGTAAAAGTCGTTAAACGGCTTTAATTTTCAGATTGGGAATAAAACCTCAGGATAGTCCTGGAGAACTGAGAAGTTACTTTATTTGATAGAGAAACCTCTTGGGCCTAAGCCCGGAGTTGAGCAAATAGTAGAACATGATCTTTGGAAGATTCATGTGATGATAACTTTAGTGCTCAATCCATTATGCTTAATGCAATGATACTTTAATTACATCGTCAAAGTTAAGGATTAGATCAATGTACCATGATGATAAAATTAAAGATCTTCATAGATCTATTCTTAGATCTTAGAAGTACAAATTGCAAAAGAAGATCTTTAGCTCATGTATGTCAGAGGGTACATCTTTCGAGCACTAGGTGTCGCAGATGATTGCTGACATCGATCAACTAGGTTAGCTGGGCATTACCTACGTGGCCGAGACTACCAAAGATTTGATCTTATAGTCTCTACCCGAAAGCTGGGGCAGGTTCATTGTGAACCAAGAGTAAACTCTTGGATAGTTGATGGCTATGCTCTAGGAGGCACAACCAGAGCTTCTAAAATTGGGCAAAGGCAAAATCATCATAGTCTTCTGGGAAGACAAAGGACATATCTCAAGATGTTTGCCTAAACTGTGGCAAATGGTGTCACTGGATGCGTGACTGTCGTATAGACAAGGTAGACATGAAGGAAGAGAAGACGAGGCAAAGCTCCGACTTCAAGTATGTTTGTCATAAACATGTTCACTACTAGTTTCAAAATTGGATTTTGATACTAGATGTGGTACATAAATATATGTACTGATGTGCAGAATCTGCTGATGAGCAGGATACTGACTTCAGTTGAGATTTACCTGCGAGTCGGAAACGGGACGAGAGTCGCTGTTTTAACCGTAGAATCCTAAGTTTAGGAACTACCTTCGGGTATGTACTTAAATTAGGAAACTGTTACAATGTAACTAGTTTGACTAGAAATATTATCTCTATATCAAGTTTTATTTTTATTCGTTGTGGATATACCTTTATATTCTAGAACACTAAAGTGTTTTATTTTATAAAGATGATATTGAGATAAACACATTAGATGTGAATAACAGTATTTATATTTTGAATATAAATGAATCTCAAACGTATAACATGACAAACAAATAGCTCAAACTGATTTCATCAGATGAGACTTATTTGTGGCATTGTTGTCTGGGACACATTAAATAAGACTCGTATATCCACACTTTTGAAGAGTGGATACTAGGACGGATTTGATTCTATTCAAATGATGTCTACGAATCTAGTTTATTAGGCAAAGTGCCTAAAACACCTTTTACTTGGTAAAAGTACAAGTGCCACCGATCTGTTAGCCCTCGTTCATAGTGACGTTAGTGGGCCCATATCTAGCTAGGCTAGAGGTGGATATGAATGCTTCGTAACCTTTACGGATGTAGCATCGTATTATGGTTATATGTTTCTTTTGAAACACGAATTGGAAACTTTTGATAAATTCAAAGAGTTTCGACACGAAGTAGACAGAAAGATCGGCTAAAGTATTAAACCGTCACGGTTAGACGTGGAAAATACTTAAGTTATAAGTTTCTCAATTACTTGAAAGAGTATATTATTCTTTCACAGTGGACTCCTCCCGGAATACTTCAATTGAGCAGTGTGTCCGAACAGAGAAACCAAATTTTATTGGACATGATAAGGTTAATCATGAGTCACTCTAAGCTACCATTTTCCTTCTAGGGATACGCATTAAACAGTGCAAAACTTATTTTGAATAAGGTTCCATGAAAATCTGTTTGAAAGATTTCATATTAGATATGAACAGGAAAGAAACCGAGTTTTCTCATTCCTGTAGATTTGGGAATGCTAGGCATATGTTTAGATGATACCAAACTAGAACCCAAATTGGATAAATGCCTAATTGTAGGTTTTCCTAGGGAAACCAAGTATAGTACTTATACAACTCACTAGAGAACAATGTAATTATTGCTCGCCATGAGGTTTTCCTAAGAGGAATACCTATATGCAGTGGTAAGTGGGAGGAAAGTAAAACTCGATGAAAATCATAGTAATATTGTTCCAGGCACCAATTCCTTAATGGAACACAAACAGTTCATCAAGGATGAAACTATACCACAATCTTCAAATACACAAGAACCGCGCAAGTCAGAGAGAGTCAGAAAATAACCTGGGAGGTATTGGTTTCTGATCTCACCTCGTAAAGATGTCTATCTTATCGAGGAATACGAACTGACTACGTATGAGGAAGTGATACAAGGTATCAACTCCCTATCATGACAAAGTGTCATGAAATCCAAATGGATTCCATGTAAATCAACCAAGTTTAGACACTAGTTTTGTACCGGAAGGCATTGTGCCTATTGGTACTGTATTTGTCTTCAAGGAAGACATACATGGATGGCAACATACCAACGTACAAAGCTAGGCTTGTAACAAAAAAGTATCGTTATCAACATTGTGTCGATTACGACGAAACCTTTTACCAGTTGTCTTGGTTAAATCCATTTGGATAATGCTTGATAAAGCTGCATGTTTCATTTATGAAATATAACAGCTGAACGTCAAAATCGCTTTCCTTAAACGGAAACCTTTTAGAGGATGTTTACAACATCCTAACGGTTTTATAGTACCTAAAACAAGCAAACAAGGTTTGCAAGTTAAATCTATCCATGTATGAATTAAAGCAAGCATTGCGTTCTTGGAACTATCGTTTTGATGTAATAATGAGGAATATGATTTAATTCAAAACGAAAATGATTCTTGTGTATATAAGGAGGTTAGTGGGAGCGCATTGACATAATTGTCCTAAATAATGATGACATGTCATTTCTTGGAAATGACATTCCCATAATACAATCGGTGAAAGCTTGGCTTTCATGAAAATTCTCCGTAGAATACTTGGGAGAGACAACCTTTATTCTAGGAATAAAGATCTACTGGGATAGATCTAAAAGTTGTTGGCACTCTCCAGAAAACTCGTACATTGAAATATATGTACGCGACCTCGTGTCTCATATACTTTGAGCATATGGAGTCACAATCAGGCCAATCCAAGTGATAATCACTGGATTGATGTTAAGAACATCCTTAAGTATCTTAGAATAACTAAGGATGCTTTCTTATACTATGGAGAAGGAGAACTTGAAGTGACTGGGTTCACTATTGCAAGTTTCCTAACAGATAAAAATGACTATAAGTCGTAATAAAGGTACTATATAGTTTGAATAACGGAACAGTGAGCTGGAAATCTTCCAAGCAAGATATTGTTGCCGAATAAACAACAAAAGCGGAATATTGCTGCAGCTGAGGCAGCAATAGAAGCCATTTGGATCTTAATAATCCTAATTAGATTAGGTGTAGTTCTGTTTAGGGGTGAACACAATTTTGGGTCAAACCGCGAACGGCATCGAACCGCACCGCACCGAACTGAACCGCGCGGTTTGAAAAAATATTAAAAATGATTTTGAACCGCACCGAATAGAACCGCAAATTTCGGGTCGGTGTGCGGTTTTGACCCATGTCAAACCGCGAACCGCCCAAACCGCATATTTTGACTCGAACCGTGACCCGAACCGCCTAAACCGCCGACCCGCTTACAAATTAAATATTATTTTATATTTTCCTTCTTCTTTAACTATGGAAATTAAGATATTTAATGATCATATAACAATATGTAATGAATAAATGAAAATTATGTAATTTTTTCTTCAATAATAATGTGAAAACACACAAAATTTTCTTAAAAAATTTATAATCCAAAACCGCCGACCCGAACAGCCCAAACCGCCAACCCGAACCGCCGTGGTTTTCCTTATCAAATTTGTGGTTTCGTTTTCTAATTTCCCAAACCGCCAACCCGCGCGGTTTGAAATAAAAGTGAAAAAACGGCCCCGAACCGCACCGCGAACACCCCTAGTTCTGTTAGCAGCTGACCTAGGCTACAACACAGGCTAAAGAATTAATGGTCTCGTCAACGATCCAAGTATATACTTCAACTATTCATCTGATTCGTTCGGATCATACATCGTGGCGATGTGATGATCGAATAAATCGCATCAGATGATAACTTTGCAAATCCGCTGACGAAAGCTTTTTCTCAGAAGACCCATCGGAATCCCATTGGTAGTATGACTGTGTGTCTATGGGAGTCCGAATCAGGGTAGATGTATTTGGTCTTAACCTGAGACTTGCACCGTTAATACTTGCGACAATCAATATACTTTGGTTTTGGTCGTCCAGGGCTTTAACCGGTTCTGTGTACGCCACTTCTGGGTATATTGAGAATCGTAGTGTATTGGGTGTGATGTCAAGATGGAAGTATCACTCCAGTCATAGTGGAGATGATGATCACGTAGGATACGGAACTGGTGCTCTTATATACTGTAGCTATAGGGATAATATGACTAGGTCATGCTTATCCGATTATAGAGACTAGTTACCGGAGATCCGATATGTGCTTCGTACGGGGCAGACACAATTCCAGCCCCTGGCCTAGCACATGACATCCGATATTGGATCGCTATACGAAATACTACGTATACTACGCCTGATATAGATTACATATTCCTTTAAGAATATTTCTGGAGAATTGGGTAGGCACGGTGCTTTGCTAGAAGCCAACCATGTCTTGTAAATCAGTAAAAACGTAGTACTAGGTACGTACGTATTCGGATAGTCCGACGACCGGATTTACTGCCAATATATCCGGGGATCTCATGGGTCGCTTCCCGAAGATTCAAGGATGACGTATGACTCGCACATAATTAATCTGGGATTAATTAATAGAGAGAGAAAATTAATCTGGGATTAATTACGGAGATATTTTATTTGGGATAAAATATTATTTAAAGAGAGAGAATGATTAATTTGGAATTAATCGATAAAATAATATATTCGATATATTATACGAAATTAGATTTCGATGCGGAATTAAAATTAGATTTTAATTCGGGCAAACGAGTTAATTTAGGATTAATTCGCTAGCTAATTATTTAATTAAATTTGATTTAATTACGTCGCAACGGAAAATTCTTTAATTCGGAATTAGTGAACCCGAGACCGGGAGTGTTTGCGAGCCCACTAGCATTTCGAATTTAAGTGCGGCTCACAAGTCACATCACGCGTCACATCATTAGTCATTCAAGTGATGGATGTCTTGTCACTTTGAGTAATGTGATGTAAGTCACTTTTGAGTGTTGTGAATAGTTGAAAGGCTTTTAAAGCCTTGTACCATTTTTCTTGGAAAGTGGGATTTGGTAAATGGTTATTTGATTTTTTGAAAATCAAAAACATAATACACTTGACAACTTCTTCTCTCTCTCTCCCTCTCCATTCGGCCTTGGGCCATTTTTTTCCTCTCAATTTCTCTCAAAGCCGTGAGATGCAAGAAGCTTTAGGAAGGATTTGTGGCAAATTTTTCCAAGTGCTAGCACACTAAAGAGTCATTCAAAGGTGATAGAGAAACAAATTTTTGAGCATGGAATCACCATTTACAAAGCTTGGAGCTTGGAGCACACATGGAGGGCTTGACCGAATTCCATGGAGCATAAATAGGGCTTGGCCGAGAGCTTCAATGGAGGAGCAAAAGTTTTGTGTTCATCGCATCGCAAATCCGTTCATTGTAAGTATGATTTTGCCATACTTCTTTATTGTATTCACATAATTTTCATTACTTGAATGATCTTGGGTCTATAGTAGAAACCCAACAATGTGAAACCCCAAATTCCTAAGACACCTCTTCCGTATCCTCAGCGCTTCCAGAAGAAGAAGTTGGATGCTCAATTCGCTAAATTTCTGGACATTTTCAAAAAGATTCATATCAATATTCCCTTCACATATGATTTGGAACAAATGCCCAATTATGTAAAGTTTATGAAGGAGATCATGTCGAATAAAAGAAAGCTGGAGGACTTTGAAACAGTGAATCTCACAGAGGAATATAGTGCAATTATCCAAAAGAAATTTCCCCAAAAACTTAAGGATCCTGGGAGTTTCACTATACATTGCCACATATGAGGCTCTACTTTCACTAAAGCCATATGTTATCTATGAGCTAGTATTAATTTGATACCTCTTTTTTTTCATAAAACTAGGCCTTGGTGATGCGAAGCCAACAACTATCACATTGTAGTTGGCGGATAGATCTCTCACTTATCCTCGGGGAGTCACTGAAGATGTGTTAGTGAAGGTGGATAAATTCATCTTTCCAGCAGATTTTGTGGTGTTGGATATGGAAGAAGATCAGGAAATCCCTCTGATTCTTGGGTGCATTCTTGGCAACTGGGAAGGCTCTGATTGATGTGCAGCAAGGAAAATTGACGCTGAGAGTATGAGAGGAAGAAGTGACATTCGAAATCTATAACGCTGTTAAATATCCTGAAGAAATGAGTACATGTAACCGAGTAGATGTGGCAGAAACCTGTGTGCAAGAAATCTGCATGGAAAACGAGCCAACAGATGTTTTGAAATGATGTCTTTTAACTCTACCATCGAAAGATAAATACCAGTTGATAATTGGGACCTTAAGCAAATGACCTTAGCACTCGAAAACTTCCAAGAGAAACAGTAGCAAAGGTTCAAGTCGAAGCACTACATGATCCACCATCAATGGAGGTTAAAAAGGATACATTGGAGTTAAAATCATTGTCGGAGTATCTCCGATATGCATTCTTGAATGAGAACTCGAAATTTCCAGTAATCATCTCTTCAAAACTTTCCACAGTGGAAGAAGATAAATTACTGAGAATATTAAGGAAATATAAGTCTGTTTTGGGATGGTCAATAACAGACTTGAAAAGGATTAGCCTTTCAGTTTGCATGCATAAAATTTTGATGGATGACACATATAAACCCTCTATTGACATCAGAGGAGGTTGAATCCAACCATGAAATAAGTAGTAAGGGCTGAGGTGCTGAAATGGCTAAAAGCAAGAATCATCTATGCCATTTCAGATAGTTCATGGGTGTCACCAGTCCAAGTGGTACCTAAAAATAGAGGAATGACAGTGGTCAATAATGACAATAATGAGCTCATCTCTACGAGAACAGTTATTGGGTGGCATGTCTGCATAGATTATAGGAAACTTAACAAGGCCACTAGAAATGACCATTTCCCTCTTCCATTCATAGATCAAATGCTAGATCGATTGGCCGGTTTTCAGTATTATTTTTTCCTAGATGGATATTATGGATACAAGCAAATCTCCATAGCACCAGAAGATCAAGAAAAGACAACTTGTACTTGTCCTTATGGTATATACGCTTTTCAGATGATGCCCTTCCGACTGTGTAATGCTCCAGCCACCTTTCAGTGGTGTATGATGGCCATTTTCTCAGATATCGTGGAGGATATTGTAGAGATCTTCATGGATGATTTTTCCGTATTTGGCTCAACCTTTGATCACTGTTTGCATAACTTATCCTTGGTTCTACAGAGATGCGAGGAGAAGAGTTTGGTGTTGAATTGGGAGAAGTGTCATTTCATGGTACTGGATGGTATCGTGCTGGGTCATAAGATATCCTCGAAGGGTGTGGAAGTAGATAGAGCCAAAATAACAGCGATTGAAAAGCTTCCACCACCAATAAATGTTAAAGGAGTTAAAAGTTTCCTTGGTCATGCTGGGTTTTATCGATGATTTATATTGAATTTTTCTATGATTGCAAAGCCACTTTGCAATCTTTTGGAAAAAGAGTCTTTTTTTTATGGATGAGGACTGCTTACAGGCCTTTAACAAAATTAAACAAGCATTGATATCAGCTCTAATCATGATAACCCTGAATTGGAGTGAACCATTTGAAGTGATGTGTGACGCCAGTGACTTTTCCGTTGTTGCAGTGCTTGGCCAAAAGCGTGACAAGATTTTTTGAGCAGTCTATTATGCAATCAGAACGCTGGATAGTGCCCAACAAAATTACACCACCACTGAAAAGGAAATGCTTGCGATAGTGTTTGCCTTTGACAAATTTCGACCATATTTAATTGGGATGAATGTGATTGTCTATACAAACCATATAACTATTCATTACCTTTTTGTAAAGAATGATGTTAAATCTCGTTGGATATGATGGGTCCTTCTATGGTAAGAATTTGATCATGAAATACAGGATAAGAATGAGAGTGAGAATATGGTTGTCGATCACTTATCCGGAATCGAGCTCGAAGCCCCCAGTGATGGTATTATTCAAGAGGGTTTTCCGGATGAGCAATTCTTCAAGGTATTTATAAATTTTCTCTGGTTTGCTGATTATGCCAATAATTTAGCTTGTGGAGAATTGCCGCCAGATAGTACTTCCCAGCAAAGGAAGAAATTCCTCCATGATGTAAAGTTTTGCCTATGGGATGAACCCATACTCTTCAAGAGATGCCTTGATCAAATAATCAAAAGATGTGTCCCAGCTGAAGAAGTCAAAGAAATCCTCAGTCAATGCCATTTTACCCCTTATGGAGGACATTTTAGAGCTACAAGAACTGCTGCTAAGGTACTTCAATCTGGATTTTATTGGCCAACACTTTTTAGAGATAACTATCATTGTCAAAACTTGTGATCGTCGCCAACAACTCGAAAACATCTCAAGGCACCAGGAATTACCTTTAACTAATATCTTAGAGGTTGAAATCTTTGATGTATGGGGAATTGATTTTATAGGGCCATTCCCTCCTTTATTTGGCCAAACATACATTTTATTAGCAGTTGACTATATATCGAAGTGGGTGGAAGCTATTGCAACACCTACCAATGATGTTAGGGTTGCCATCAAGTTCGTACAAAAGAACATCTTTACCAGATTTGGTACCCCAAGAGCCATCTTGAGTGATGAAGGTACACACTTTTGCAATAAGTTTTTCAATGCTCTTCTTGCAAAATATGGTGTGAACCATAAAGTCGCATTGGGTTATCATCCAAAAAAAAATGGACAAACTGAAGTGTCTAATTGGGAGATCAAAGCTGAAGTGTCTAATCGGGAGATCAAACAAATTCTTGAGAAAACGATGAATATCAACTGAAAGGATTGAGAAATGCTACCTTCGAGAGTAGGTGAGTGAGTTAAAAAAAACAGTCATATCATATAGAGCTCAATAGGCAAATATGGAGAAATTTTGAGATATCTAGGTTGGTTTGACCCATCGGATGCATATTTTGAGACGAAATCACCAAGTTAACTCCCTTAGGATTCAAGTTATGACCAAACCTTAACACACACGCACATGGTGAGTGTGACTTAGATAATTTATTCAAGACTTTAGATTTAAGTTGAATCATACACTTTGAAGGTTTCTTTGTTTTCAGTATTAGGCATTCTCTGAGGACACTCCTTGCACCAGACTTTCCAGGATTCTTGTCTTATTATTATTATCGTAGGTTTTATATTTTTGCATGACTGCATGTGCATGGTTATATGACGTTTGTGGGTTTCATCTCGGTAATCCCTCACGAGACTATAACTCGTCCATTAGGGTCGCCTAGGGGTTTAAAAACTTATTGCATACGCTAAATGCAATCATGATACCTACGAAAGTGGTTTAGTTGACTTTATTGCTTTAGTTGTCGATTTTTTTTACTTTGCTTTTATCTAGTCTTTTGCTCGGGACTAGCAAAATCTTAAGTTTGGGGGTGTTTGATAAGTGCAGTTTATACACATTTATTCATGCATCATCAGCTTATTATTTTGTTAGATTCCATGTGATTTAATGTATTTTGGAGTTGTTTAGTGTTTTATTAATAAGGAGCATTAGAGCATGGATTTGGAGCAATTATATGGGTTTTAGGAGCTTATGAAGGCATCAGAAGAATGCGGGAAAAGAGGACATAAGCTGGAAATATTCATCCTGAAAAAAGGAGTGACGTCGTGACACCCATCATACTTCACACAAATATCCCGAGGGTTTGGTTTTGCAACGATGTGGTACATGCACAACAGAACTCCAGGGTTTCCTATAAATATAACGGTACGTCTAAAACCCTAGAGGGGGCTCATTAGATACAACAAAAAGAGTTCAAAGCAAAAAAAATTGAGAGATCCTAAGGAATAGATTGAAGAACAATGGAAGAAGACAAATGTGGTGAAGTCCAGAACCCAAAGGAATTTGATTCGGATTTTACTATTTATTATTCTTCTTCAAACTCTTTTAATTATCATTATGTTATTGACTCGGATGTTGTCGTTCTTTAAATTAGCCATGAACTAATTCTATTGTTCTAGAGTATGACATAGCCTAATGCTTGAAATTATGTACTGATTGCCAATTAATTTTTGTGAAGTTTCCATTCAGTTTATTTATGTTTTCTTGTGTTTAATGCTTCTTATTTTCTGGCCACAATTTGGATGATTATGTATTGAAATCTATCGCTCGGGATAGAGGATTTTGAATAGGACCCATAAAATATAATCTTGGAAGTTTATAGAGTTCGAGAGAATCTATAATTCCTTGAAAGCCATTAATAAAGAATCACAAAACATAATGAATTGTTAATTATATGATTTTTATAGTGATATCGAAGTCGTTAATTAATAATATTTTCACTATTGCTCGAGAGAGAGAGAGTGGAATACTCTAGGATTCTAGGCTTAATGTAACGACCCGGGTTATTTTAGCGTGATTACAATAATTTTCTTTTTCGCGCGTGAGGCCGTTTCCGAACGTAAGGTCAATTTTATCATAAAATGGGATCATTTTCATGAAATTTATTATAATTTTATATTGGATTAATTTGGGGGTGAAATTGAAAATTTTTACACTAGTAATAATAAATAAATAAATCAAGATATTTTTATTACACAAACACACGTCTTCTAAATATATCCTTATATTTGTGTATTTTAATTCTCACACGTGTGGAAGACACACATTTTTAGTACACACACATGTAATATACACTCACCACACACAGATACACACACAGTTACGCATACGGAACTAGAGGGAAGAAAAAGAAAACAGAGGCAGAGATGAGAGAGGCCGAAATAGAGATGGGCCGAGAAGGATAAAGAGAGAGAGAGAGGACCGAGTAAGAGAAGAAGAAGATCGAGAGAGGAGAGGAATCGAAAGAAAAGGAAACAGAGAATGAAAAGAGCAGGGGCAGAGGCAGAAAGAGGGATCATCGAAGGAAGATGATGAAGAAGAGGGATTCTGCAATTGGATATTTGATTTCAATCATGGGTGAAAATTGTAAGTAACCTATGCAATGATTCCCTTGATTTGTTTGCATTTGATCCATTTAGGGTTTTAAATTGATTTTGAAGAATGGGTTCAATAATTGAATTATGTTGGCATCGACAGTTTGATTCACTTGATTTTGTGATTTGATTAAGTGGGTCGATTGGATTTTGGTGAATTTTTTTGGGTATTGATCAAATTTGAATTCATGCGCTTGTCTTGATTTGAAATGGTTTATATCCATAACTCAATCACATTTTGTAACTCAATTGACTAGAACTTGGTAAATATATTTGATAACCTGCTGAAACCTTTGTATACGATTGTGTGCCAAATTAGACACTTTTCTTTTGAGATATAAAGATGACCTAGTTTTATTTTATTTGGAGACATTAGAAATGGAAACCAAGGGACTATAAGTTTTGAGCTGTTAAAGTTATCTTTTTATTTATTTATGTAAATGCTTTACCTACCTTCATTTATGGGTGGTTCTAGCCATGTCTTTAAAGTTTAAATTATCACCGCATTATCTGTTTATAGCTGGGGAGATCTTCTATATGTAGAAAGAGAAGTATCTCCTAGTTGTATAAAGAAATTTCGCATTATCAGTTTGTAATTTACTTTCGGAAATGGATTATCATGTTGATCTGGAAATGAGATAAGCCACATTAGACTAGTGCAGCGATCAAAATGAAATAATTCAGGTAGAAAAGACTGGTTCTTCGGTAAGGTTGATGATTGATGACTTATGATGCTTAGTGGATTCACCAGTTCTTTTTAAATAATAATAATATAAACAACAGCTATTTCTTCGGTACTTGTTTGATTTGTAAACTTGCTTATTACTTGATGTGAACTTGTAATGTTTGAGATCAATTATCAATTTAGGTATTCTTTTCAAGCTTTACACTTATATTACAGGAAAAACAATTTAGATTTGAAATTTTCGTATACAAGAAAAATTCTGATTGAGTTTGGAGTCATCAACATATTAATTTAGATTTAGTATTTAGTATGAAATTAGAATAAATTCTAAGAATAAAGAAATTAATTTGATTTGGAGAAATTAAAGGAAGAATCGGCAATGAACCCTAGAATTTGGGGACTTTTGAAATCATATCATATATATATTATATATTCGAATTGTGTGCTATTGGCAAGTCTGGAACATGGAGCAGAAATGGAACTTTGAAATTTATATAAATGTGCACAAATAGTTTGGAGGTAAGTATGTAATGATATATATTTATATGATGATTAGTGTTATGGCTTCTATATGTGTATTATTTTGGAATTTAATTTGATATTAGAACTGAAAGTTAAGAAATGAGTTTATGAGTTTGTTTAATAATGAAGAATATAGATGAGTATGGAGCATGTGGTTGTAGAGTTGTAATAGTTGTTATGTAAGTGAGTACGAATGATGAAAACATATAAGAAATAGAATGCATGTGATATAAATCCATGAGAATGCAAATGCATATACATGTGTCAAGGTTTTCAGAAAAATTGAAGTTGTAGTTAAAAGAATGGTTTTAAGTTCAAAGAATTTTAAAGAAAAGTTTCAAATGTTTTTGAAAGAAAAGTATTTCAGAAAATGTTTCTTACAGTTTTGAAATACGAAATATGGTTTTATGGTTTTTCGGGGCATGAGGTAAAACCTCACCCCAGTATGTAACTTGAGATTCAGTTGGAATTGACGGAGACAGTATGGAATTGACGGATATCATATGGATTCAGGATTTGGGATTTGACCCATCCCAGTTGTACATTGTTGGAATTGACAGATTTATACACATGTGCACATATGGAGGACTGGGGGGACGCTCCTAGATCCTCAGCGCTCAGATGGTACATTCCTGGGCGGAGATGCACCTTCGGGCGGAGATGCGCCTACGGGCGGAGATGCGTCTTCGGGCGGAGATGCGCCTACGGGCGGAGATGCGCCTTCAGGCGGAGATGCGCCTACGGGCGGAGATGCACCTACGGGCGGAGATTCGGTTTTCAGAAAAAAGATTTCAAATTTTAGTTTTCAGAAAAAGAGTTTAGAAAGCGATTTTAGAAAGAAGTACAAGAAATAGTTTTCAGATTTTCAGATTTTCTGTAAACAGTTTTCAGAAACAAGACTTTAAGAAACGGTTTCCAGAAACTAGAGTTTTAAAGCATGTTTCCAGCAAGCCTAGTTCTATAAAAGATTTTCAGACAGTTTCAGAAAAGAGTTTTTAGAAGGAGTTTTTCAGAGAATAGTTTTTCAGAAAAAGTTTTTAAGAAGTATTTTATAGAAAGCATAACATGTTAAAGCATATTATAGTTTACAAGTCATGCATATGAATCATACATTTGGAGATCATTTGGAAATGCATATTGTTGATAATTATGCATAATAGCATTAGTATATTCATGTGTAAGTGTTTCAGAAAAGATTTTAAAGTAATAGTTCATAAAAGCATGGCATATTGTGTAGAGTGTGATTCACAAGATGGGTATAAAGGTCATATGCTCTAGAAAACATTTGAGATGCATATAGTTGATGTTGATGAATGATAGTATGATCACATTCATATAAGTATATGACTGATATTTATATGTATTGTATGTATACATATAATGAGTATTTTAGAAAGCATTGATATATGATAACATGATTCTATATACATGAGTACGTGATTGATAATAGTATGTGAATAGAAATAATATTTTATATTACCGATTTGATGATATTTCAATGAAATAAAAGAAAGGTAACTATATAAGTGCCCAAACCAAACTGGCAAAGAATGAATAGGAAAGTAGAAAGATAGTTGAGTTGCGCAGTAAAAGCGTGATGGGTTTTGATAAGGCTGTGTTAATGATATATAGACTTGACACGTATATTATGAATGTATGAAAATATAACTAGCAAACAAGACCTGAGATATGTGTGATCAGAGTAAAAGGAGTTTTAGTAAATGACATGATTGACAGTGATATGGAAACTTGATGTATGTGTATATATATTAAGATGTTTAAACTATAAACGATAAACAAAATTTAAAGTGTATGAGTAATCAGATAAAAGAATCAGTAACAAGTAATCTCAAGTTAATTCAGAAATGAAATCAGACTCTGCATGTGTTTGATGCTCAAGGAATGAGTATAGTTATTTACTGAGTCTTATGACTCACATCCCAACATAATTTTGAGTTTTGCAGGTTGGTGACCCGATCGGTCTACCACGGATTTCAGAGCTTGAGAAGCCGGATAGCAGCATTGCAGTCAGCCAGTCACCAGGTCTTGGGCGTATAAGAGTCGTTTATAAGTTTATAAGTTTTGTTGTAAAAAGTTTAAGTCTGTACAAGTGTAATTTTAAAAGTTTTTTTGTTTATACGCATTTTCGGGCATGGAGCCCAATTATATTTTGTCTTGAGTTGTTTATGTTAGTGATATATTGTGTCTGGGCCCTATAGGTTGTATTGAGGTGCTGGACTTTGATCCAGGTTGCATGATTTTTAGTAGAGGTCATGCCGAAATTTTCGTCAGAATCAGAGGCTTATGGAGATGGGTTTAGCCTGTCTCCTGCCGGTAGCATCCTGGCCTAGGCGGGATGTTACACTTATAAACTTAGAAATTTAATAGTAGTTAATTTGGCATCACAAATACATAGTAGATAGCTAGGTGAAATCAAACTCTAGAATTCATCTCGTAACTGATCTTGTAATAAAAATTGTTTAGTTTCTTATTTGTTTTTGTTCTTAAGTTTTCATTTACTTTAAATTTAGATTGTGTTTCTAGATAAAGTTATGGTTAGTAATTATAGTACTTAGTACAAATTAGATTTCAATCCATGTGGGTTCGACACTCATATTTATCATCTACTAAAACTTGACACCGTACACTTGCGGTACGATATAAAATATCGCAACAAGTTTCTACCCTCGTAGGGTTTTTGATGACTCTTAGGGTTTGGCTGTGGTTGCACAAGAAACTTTCATTTCTCATAAATGGTCAATGCAGATGTGATTTTGGAGAAATTATCTTTCAGATCAATCAATGTTTGCATATTTGTTATTAATAGCTTCTTGTTTCTCAATGAATGCATGCAATGTATCATCAAGGGTTCTCCTAGGCGGTGGGACATATGGTGCATAATTCTGAGAATTTTGAAAATTCTGGTGTACCTGGGGAGGTTGTTGCGATGGTTGTGCTCGGTTATCATTCCTCAAATTGAAGTTTGGATTGTTTCTCCAACCAGAATTGTAGGTTTGATAGTACGAGTTTGGATTTGGTCTATTGAAAGTGTTTATGGAACTGACTTGGTCATGGAGACATTCTTGCAAGGCTGACATGGTTGGGAAAACTTGTGTGACATGTTTATTTGAATTACAGATATGACATGTGACTTCTTGAACTGACTTTACATGATCATTCTTCCTCATTTCTAATGCCTCAACTTTTTTAACTAGATATTCATACTTAACAGAAAGGTTTTGGTCTTTCCTAAGGTTAAACATACATCTACCAGATGATTGGTTTTACAAGTGACTCATAAGTGCAAACTGTATCACATTGTTGTGAATTCTCTGCTATGTGTTATAAGTAATCTAGTGCATCTTCTGATTTTTGTCCCTAAACTTACCATTACACATAATTTCCACTACTTGTCTACATTGGGTTGTTAAACCCTCGTAGAAGTAGAAAACCAACCTCCATGTTTCAAACCCATGATGTGGACAAATATTCAACATTTCTTTAAATCTCTCCCAACATTGGTAAAATATTTCCCCTGATTCTTGTGTGAAAGTTGTGATTCTCCATTTAAAGGAGTTTTTCTTGTGAGGGGGATTTTTTTTTTCAAAAATTACTCTTGCAAATCATTCCATGTTCTGATGGATCATAACCTAAGGTTCTGTGGCCAAATTTTAGCTTTATCCTTTAAAGACAAAGGAAAAATCTTGAGTCGAATTATATTCATGTTGTAATTTTGGTCTGTATAAATGTTACATACCTTTTCAAATTCCCTTAAGTGTTGATAAGGATTTTCTGATTCTAGACCATGGAATGTAGGTAAACATTGGATTATGTCTGGTTTAAAATTGAAATGTGACGCATCTGGGGGGAAAATAATACAAGATGGTGATCCTGTCCTAGTGGAATTTATGAATTATCTGATTGTCCTAAGATGATTAAGATCACCATGCTGAGACTCATTTTCTTCTTGGTTCAACTGGATTTCCAACTCGGGAAGGTGGATTTTCATTTTGGTTCTGGACCATTTTGACTGACGACGAAGGTGATGAAGACTCTTTATTTAATCTACCACTAGATGATCGAGACCAATGTCTCATGCAACCTAAATATACACTATATAATAAAATTTAAATATGAAAATGCAATACATATAAAAAGAAAATATAATAAACAAGTGAAAGAAAGAAATAGTTAAAATAAATGAAAAAAATAAATACAAATGTAGTGATTAAAAAATGAGATACAGAAAATACAAACAAAAGAAATATAAAATAATAATAATAATAATACAAGGATGTTAAATTATTATTCTATCTACTAAATTATATTCTTCGGCAACGGCGCCGAAAATTTGACACACTCTTAGTGGTTCTTTACTCCCAAGTATAGAGTGTCGAACTAATAAAATAACCTGGTAAGTCCGGGATCGATCCACATGTAATAGATTTAGTAAACTAAATAATAATTTCAGTGAAAATAAAAGGATTGAGTTGTTTGAAGTGATTGTAAATTTTTAAATTGGACTACAATAATAAAATAAAATACCGGGGTTAGAGGATCTACTTTTAATATTTCAAATTTAGAAATCTTACTTTTTATAATAGATATATTGTCATTATTATCCAATTAATTTATTTCAGGAATTAATTAGGTCAAAATATATAAAACTAGTCATAAGGACGGTGATATCGAAAAATTTTAAAAAAATTGAAAATTTTTCAAAAATTACAAAAATATTTTGCGTTTTTGTGTTTTTATTTTGACTAAAAAGGTGAAATTGGTAAGAGATAGCTGAGTAAAGATTTTCCACTCCTGAGACGTATCTCAAACCTAATTCAGAACAAGTTAATTTTTGTTTATTTCCTTTTGAATTATTTAATTTGTGAATTCTCCATAATACTGACTAAAATGGATCTTCATATGCTCAGATAGCAGGTATTATCAACATGCATGGTAACATACGGACATAAGCTATAATTGAAAAGTTTGTAATATTCAGTGCTCTAGTTTAATTGGAAGAAACATCTCAAAAAGTAATGGAGTAAAAAAAAAATATGAGATCCGAGTTATTAAGTCTGTATGGGTGTTTTAACACTTAGTGCCCTAAAACCAACTGGTTTGGGAGTCACTGGCCCAAAGCTCGCTACATGGATCAATGATGTTGCAAATATATATATATATATATATATCTATATATATATATATATAATATATATATATATATAATATATGAAGTCTGAGTAATTAAGTTCGTAGGGGTGTCTTAACACCTGGTGCCTTAAAGCCAACTAATTTGGGAGCCACCGACCCAACACTCGCTACATAGATGGAAGATATTGTATATAAAAATAATAAGAAAAAATCAGAAAAATCAGAAAAATTATTCCATTGTTACAAAAAGGTGTGAATTATGATCAAACTTTAAGACAAAAATATTACTCTCTTATCAACTGCACTTGTGACTGTTGTGGGAAAAAATGAGTTGTTTAGTATTTTGTTGGCTGTGTATATGGATAATGGTAAATATAACCGGAGAATTTTCTTATTCAGTAATTTAGAAAGAAAGAAAACAACTAGCAACTTGGAGTAGAAGTTTCACCTGATTAGTCACTAACTTCTTTATTCTCTTTCCTCTTGTCTTTTTGCTTTTGTGTGCATTAGTTTCACTACCTTTTTACTTTTGTAAAATGTTTGTGGGTATCATTGTTGTAAACCCTCACGAGACTACAACTCGTCCACTAGGGACACCTAGGGGTTTAAAAGGTGTTGCATACGCTAAATGCAACCGTGATCCCTACGAAAGCGGCTTAGTTAAATTTTATTTTAAAGATATTTATGTTATTTTATTCTATGTTTTGCTCGATGACTAGCAAAATGTTATGTTTGGGGGTGTGATGAGTGATAAATGCATCACTATTTATCACTCATTTGACCTAATATTTTGTATAGTTTCTTGAGTTTTGTGAATATTTTGATGTGTTTTGTGTTATTTTGTAGATAAATAAAGTTTTAGGACATTCTGGAGGTGATTTGGGGCCAAAACAGTGAAAACAGACAAAGTGGCATTTTGGTCATTGGGCGCGTCACGACGCGCAAGCCTTTGGCGTCGCGACGCTTGACGTGCGCCGCAAGTTTGCTAACGTGCGTCGGGTCCACGTGTCAGAATCTGAGAAGTTTGACTTTGCTAACGTGCGCCGTGCCACATGTCACCATCACAACCGATCTGCTAACATGCGCCGTGCCACGTGTTATCATCTTATGGTGTCGACAATCGCCATCGCCACATGTCGCCAAATGTCACTCCGCATGTCAGCCTTGTCATCGTCCACATCACCAGTTGACCAAGTCAACATGCCACGTCACCGCCACGTCATCATCAACCAATCACAGCGTGCCACATGTCGCAATCCTACGGTGCCGACAATCACTTTCGCCACGTGTCGCCACGTCACCGCCACATCAGCATAATTATTGAGTCATTTATCAGAAATGCCACGCGGCAGATAAGAATCTGAAGCAGCGAATCATAAGATGACACGTGGCGCGTCGCGGCACGAGAAGCCTACCGAGGTCTATAAATTGAGCTCGAGATTTCAGTTTCAGAGGTACCTTCCTCTCTGAATTCTCTGATGTAAATATAGAGTTTTCTATCTATTTTCTTTTAAATTTCAGTTTTGTAATTAATTTTAATTACATTATGTAATAATAGTAATTTACTTTCTTTAATTTTACAGTTTTTACTATTCAACATGAGGAGGTAACTTCCCCCTGCTATGGTGAAAGGTAAAACTTTTATTACTGCTATTTAGATTAATCTCTCTTAAATATAATATATTCACTATTTAAAATTTGACTTAATGAGGATACCGCTATATTGGTCGGTTGTTAATTCATTTTAAACTGGTTTAAACCTGACTAAGCAAGGATACCTCCAAATTGGTCGGTTGGTAATTAAATTTTCTTACCGCCTATATGGTAGGTTTATTTTGGTTCCGCATTTATGGCTGGTTTGACTTAATTTCACTTAATCGGGTTACCGCCTATATGGCTGGTTGGTAAAATAATCACAAGTTAATATATTATATTAAGGGAGATATCTAAATTAGTAGTAGTAAAAGTTGATCATTTTACCTTAGCATTTTATTTTATTTTACTTTTCAGCTTTTACTTTACCGCAATTATTTTTCTGCATTTTTACTTTATGTCTTTTACTTTTAAATTTTTACTAGCCTTAGTTATGTGTCATAACTAAGTTAGTTATCTGGGGTTGTGATGACTTCTAATATCACCAGTTTGTAATGGGTTATTTTATAGTTTGGGTAATTTAAAAGTTTACTTATTAAGTCTTAAGCTTAATGCGTCTTGTTAATTGGCTACTAATAAGATTGATCTGGTAAATCTAAAATAAACTTGACAAAGGAATTTTAGGTTTCAACCTTAGACTTAATAGCCCACGATCTTCCTTGAGGATAGATAACCATTTCATAGATTTCCTTACAGGATAGACATATACCTGTCGGGCGGGGGTAGCCATAATTGGAATTTAAGCTTAATGAATCTAGGTAATTTAGTTGACATAGACATATGTTTTCAATTAGGTTATATTGGTATTTGCGTATGACCATCGACATAGGCTTTCGCTTAATTTAGTGTTCCAGGTTAGTAAACCGATTTATTACACAAACATGAAATAACCACTTCATCTTTTAAAAGATATTAGAAAGATTCACAACCCTATATAGTTTCCTAATATTGAATTTTCTTAAACCTACTTTTGTGCAATTTTATTTACTTGTTTTTAAATTTAAAATCATCACCATTTCAAATCAATCAATCAACTTGTTAGATACTAGTAATCATTTGACCTCATAAAATTAATAGATTAGGTATTAAGTCCTCGTGGGATCGATACTTTTTATACTACTTGAACGATACGTGCGCTTGCGTTATACGCGTGTGATTACGCACCGGTCAATGTCTCGTTTTGGTTGGGGGGAGAGGATAGTTTAGGAAATAAATAATTTTCATGTTTATGTCTGTTTCACTGATGTTAGTTTTTACTGTGTTGTTATTTTGTGTGTAAAAATATATATCCATATATATACACACAAACTAACAACAAATTTGTTTTCTAAACCAAGTGGAATTGTTGTTCAGAGGTGGCTGTGTAAGGAGTTTTCACTCCTGAGACGCATCTCAATATAATTCGTAACAAGTTCTTTAACGTTCATTTCTTTTTGAATTATTTAAATTTGCGAATTCTCCATAACATTGAATAAATTTGATCTTTATATGCTCGTCTGGCAGATATTATCAACAATATGGTAACATATGACCATGGGTGGTAAGTGAAAATTATGTAATATTCAGTTCTCTAATTTGTTGGAGGTAACACCTAAAAGCAGTGAAATTTTTTTTGCAAAAAAAAGAAAAAAAAAAAGAAAAAAAAAAGAAAAAAAAAGTTTGAATAAAGTTCATTTCGTAGCCTTTCTAACCCGAGCAATTAAGTCCGACGGGGTGTTTTAACACTTAGTACCCTAAGGCCAACTGGTCTAAGAATTACTGGCCCAAAGCTCGTTACAAGGGTTAAAAAGAAAACTTAAGGAAATCGGACACTGTTTATCTGAGATTCGAGCAATTAAGCCCATATGGGTGTCTTAACACCTAGTGCCCTAAAACCAACTGGTTTGGGAGTCATTGGCCCAAAGTTCGATACATGGATTGAAGATATATTTTAGACACTGTTTATCTTAGATCCGAGCAATTAAGCCTGTAGGGGTGTCTTAACACCTAGTGCCCTAAAACCAACTGGTTAGGGAGTCACTGGCCCAAAGTTCGATACACGGATTGAAGATATGTTTTAGACATTATTTATCTGAGATCCGAGCAATTAAGCCTGTAGGGGTGTCTTAACACCTAGTGCCCTAAAACCAACTGGTTTGGGAGTCACTGGCCCAAAGTTCGATACATGGATTGAAGATATGTTTATAAATAAACTTTCACTGCCAAAAAATGTGTAAACTCTAATATAATTTTAGGAAAAAAAATATTACTCTCTTTTCAATAAATACCAGTGATATTGTGGGCACAATATATTGATTAATACTTGTTTTTATGAGTTTATGGAAGAATAGTAAAAAAAAATACAGGATAAGTCATTTATTTGATCATTCAGAATGAAAGAAAACAATTGTTGACTTAGATAAGAATTTTTCTTCCGCTTGAATTACTAGGGACTAGTAATAAGCTGGTTGGGGGCTGTGATGAATACTAAAAAGTACATATTTATTAGACGATAAGTTAATCATTTCACATTTATAGTTTCACTAATCCCCTTAAATTGACACATTTGTGAAATAATATTTTAAAGTTATGCTTTGAGTGCTTTTACTGTGTTATTTTATGTTTTTGTCAGGAAAAATACTGCTCGGAAGCTCGACGGGACAAATCAAATGTGAAAAAGAAAAACGGAAATTATGCAAGCACATCGTAAATTTGACAAACACGTCGTAAATTCTGCAAGCACGTCGTAAATTTTGTAAGCACGTCGTAAATTCTGCAAGCACGTCATGACACGTGGAACCTTTGCGTCGCGACACGTGTCCCCAACGTGGCTTCACCATTCTCTGACATGTGTCCCCAACGTGGCTTCACCATTCTTTGACACGTGTCCATAACATGCATTCGCTGGTCTGGGTGGCCAAGTTTCTTATAAATAGGAGCGTCCGACATTAGAAATTTTCATACTTTATTTCCTGATTCCTCTGTAAATCTTGTAGAGAGTCTTGTTTATTTATTTGCTTAAAGCTTTTTGTAATGTCTTTTTCTTTAAATAATAAAAGTACGAGTATGTTTTATTACAAAATGAGTAGCTAATGTCTTTTCTGTTGGGGTAAGGGTGAAGCTTTTATAATGGAAACATAAATTAAACTCGCTTATATTATAATAAATAAATTGAAATCTAATGATTACAACTTAATTTAATTCTAGATTAATTATTGACAATCTTTCTACCGCCTTTATGGATGGTTTTATCTTTCTACCGCCTTTATGGCTGGTTTTATCTTTCTACCGCCTTTATGGCTGGTTTTATCTATCTACCGTCTTTATGACTGATTTTATTTTTCTACCGCCTTTATGGCTGGTTTTACCTTTCTACCGCCTTTATGGCTGGTTTTATCTTTCTACTGCCTTTATGGCTGGTTTTATCTTTCCACCACATATATGGCTGGTTTTATAGGATTTTGGCATAATTAAGTACCTTGGTAGGACTTGTTATAGACAAACGGTATCACCGCCTTTATGACTGGTTTTATATTTTTGGCATGCTTAGTACCTTGGTATGACTAATTATTGACAGAAATGACTATCGCTTTTATGACTGGTTCTTTTTATTGGCATAATTAATTCCTTTAATAGATTAAGTGGGTAAGAAATGGCAATTTATAAATTATGATAAAGTGAGATTTCTAAATGTTTAAAAGACTAAAAGTGGATCCCCTAACTCCAGCATTTCCTTCTATTATTGTATTCCAACCTGAAATCCTCCAACTACTTCAACAAAGCAAACTTTTCATTTTCGCATTGTTCATTATTCTATTTTGCTAAATCTCTTCTCTGTGGATCGACCCCGGACTCACCGGGTTATTTTATTACTTCGACACTCTTATACTTGGGAGTAAAAAACCACTTTTTCGAGCGTGTCATAGGAAATGGGTGCTTAAGTCATTGGTAGGGTGGGGGGAAAGAGGAAAAGAGGATAAAATAACCCTAGCCAATCATTTATGCTTTATATAGAAGCCCTGAGATATTTATTTTTCGCGTCTGCATTCAAACGTGGACTCGAACGCAACACTCACATGAAGTTGCTGATGCTCGGATTTTGAACCCATGGACGAATGCGACTCAGACGTGAACATAGTGGATGACCTCTTTTGAACGTGTGGATGAACGCGACTTAAACGCGAACACGTTGGATGACCTCGTTCAAAAACCTGACATGAATGCAAGCGTTCGAACGCGAGCATCATGAACGTCAGTCCCAAATCTTGCTTGACTCATAACTATTCAATTGAATTAAGTCAACACACAACCCGAAAACCATAAAGAACACATCACGATAATTCGGGGTGTTATAACTAGGAAGTTGTCTTACTTAGGTAGGATGGCTAGAAAATGATGCATTATTTCTATCTTAATGATTTCAGTAGTAATATCTGTAAAAGAGGATTCATCAAAAGCAGTAATATATGTAGATGTTGGAGTTAGTACATGAATAATTTATTGTAAATCATATTTTATTATTTACTAATAAAATAACTATATATTTATTTCAACCTTGTTAATATTAATATCATTATGTATATTAGATTGATATATAAATATAATGAGAATGACATCGGTCTTAAAATAGTCATGTAGTAATACTGGACATTGGGTGGTCCGATGATGAGTGGAAAATATATCACTATTTTCCACCCCTTTAACATAATATTTTGTATTGTTTCTCGGGTTTTATGAATGTTTTTATTTGTTTTGTGTTATTTTGTAGATAAATAAAGTTTTGGGAATCAATGAAATCAACTTGGGGCTAAAACAGCGAAAAACGGACAAAAAAGGAAAAATCGTCACTTCTGCGTCGCGACCACTATTATACGCTGGTCAGGTGTCAACATCAGAAAAAAATTGCTATCATACGCACTTACTAAAATACGCCGTCCACGTGTCAAATCATAGTAAACCTACTATCATACGCAGAACACGTGTCATCATCCCAATGCTACAGACACTACATGTCATTGCTTACGTCAACGTCGCGACGCCGAGCTAATAATTCAGATGCCGACTAAAATGCATACACGTGTCAGCATCTCATGAAGCCACGGACAGGTGTCACAAATCGACCGCGCGTCGCAATACGCAAACCTTCACGTATCGCAACGTGAGGCACCATGTTTGCCTATAAATTCAGGCCGATTTCATTTAAAAATTCCATACCTTCCTGAAGTTCCTAATAGGGGATTAAGGATTGTATCTTGTTTGTTTAGTTTTAGTTATTTTAATTATGTATTTTTTTTATTTTCAGTAGTAGTAGTAATACTTTCCTTAAGGTTCTAATAAGGATATAAGGACTGTATCTTGTGTGTTTAATTTTTGTAATTTAAATAATGTATTTTTATTTTTAGTAATAGTAGTAGTTTATTTTCTTTACTTTTCTATTATGTTTAGTAGTTAAAGTTCCGTTGGGGAAATTGTGAAGCTTTTATTATTATAGTTTAGATTAATCTCATTTAATTATAATATATAAATTATCTTAAAACCTAACTTAATTGGATACTGCATTTATGGTCGGTTGGATTTAATTAAATTGATTTTAACCTGACTAAACTGGATACCTCCTTTATGGTCGGTTGGAATTAATTCAAAATCTGACTTAACCAGGATACCGCCTATATGGTCGGTTGGTAATATCATGCTAAATTTATATATTATAATAAGGGAGATTTCTAAATTAGAAATGGTAAAAGTGGATCTCCTAACACCAGTATTTTATTTTTAATATATGGAAGTGATGAAACACAATATTTACATGCTTAATAATTGATTCAATTATATATGTTTAATACTTTAGTTTGTTTATTGAATCTTAAGCTTAATGCTTCTTGTTGCCTGATCACCAATAAGATTGATGTGGTAAACTTAAAATGAACTTGGAAAAGAGATTTTAGGTTTCAGCCTCAGATTCAATAGCTCATGATCTCCCTTAAGGATAGATAACCCTTAAAAGATTTCCTTCCAAGATAGACATATACCTGTCGGGCGGGGGTAGCCATAATTGGAACTTGAACTTAATGAAATCAGGTAACTTGGTAAACATAGACATATGATTAATTGGGTTATTTGAGTGTTTGCATCTGACCATCGATAGAGGCTTTTGCATATTTTCGTGTTCCAGGTTAGCAGACTGATTTATTACACATATATAAGAGAATCAATTCATCATTAGAATAATATTGTGTGGATCACAACCCTAGATATTTATTTTCTTTATTATTAATTTCCTTTGTTTTATTTTGTATTTTTATTTATTTATTTATTTAGCAAAACCACATTATTAATTTCCTTTGTTTTATTTTGTATTTTTATTTATTTATTTATTTAGCAAAACCACATTCAACCAACCAATTAAGCAATCATTCTCGTCTCCATTTATCTAGATACTTGTAAATAAATAGTATCAATAATTAATAACAACAATATAAATTAAGTCCTCGTGGGATCGATATTTTTATACTACTTGAGCGATACGTGCGCTTGCGTTACGTGTGTGATTTCACAGATCAAGTTTTTGGCGCCGTTGTCAGGGACTTATTTTTCTTGAGTTATTAATTTTGAAGCTATCTAGTTTACTTGTGTCTAATTTTCTTTATTTTTATATGTAGTTTTTATTTCTTTCTTTTATTTTTCAGGTGGTTGAAAATGGATCTTCATTGGGTGATAAAAGAATTACGAGCTTTACAAGGTGAAGATACACCCCAAATCAGAGAGTAACAGTCTGATTTTATGAGGCCTGTTGTCCAGGCTAACAACTATCACTGGATGTCAGAACCAATCAATACAACATTTTCTCAACAAAACGCAATGAGTATATGTGAAATATGTGATGGTAACCACCAGAATAATCAATGCATATACCACTACAATTCAGGGTGGCAGAACTATCAAAGACCTTCATATAATGAACCATCATATTTCACTGAACCATATTTTCCATCTTATCCACCATCTACCTACGATCTTCAAGGACCAGAACTATCAGTGGGAAGATAGTTGATAAACAGGCTCGAGAAACGGGAAGCAGAACAAGATGCAATGTTTCTGGATCAAATCAAAACCTTACAGAGGATGATAAATGAATTGAGACAAATAATCAACAACCAGGACTATATACCTCACCGAATAAATTCAAATAACACTGATGAAGCCTTCAAATACCAAACATTTCACAATGACACCTTAACAGAGGAAGATGCTGAGCAGTATCAAGAATCAAGGGTATCAGTTCAGGAGCCCGAACCAGCAGAGTCTCAATTTTATCTTTATTATTCATCAGACTCTTATGAGGATCAAGAAACAGAGCTGTCTATACCAATAACAAGTGAGGATAAAACTCTGCATTCTCAAAATTAAGATCTTGGAGCATGCATTGCACAAATGTTTGAAGAAGAGCTACCCGGACCATTCATATCAACCACTAAGGATAAAAACCTACAATCAGACATATCTTTACATCTTCAGGTTGACACTTACGGAGCATGCATTTCACAGATAACAGATGAAGAATTGAACAATGAAATTCTGAAGTACATCAGTGAAGAAAAAGTGGAGCAAGATGCAGGATAAATGGAGGAGCAAATGTTTGACTATATTGAAGATCTCATGCATTCAGGAGAAACATCACTATTTTGGGGAGTACAAATCAAAGATACCGCCCAGAAGCTTGACAGAATAGAACTTCCATTCAAAGTCAAGCACCATACGAGACCTTCTGATTTTCTTTCTTTCTTTTCAGGAACCACTGGAGCGACAAAGTTTAGAAAGGTGGCACAAGCACTGAATGAGATAAAATTCTTTTTGCCACTTCACCGTTGGAAGAGACCCTTCAAAAGAAACACTCATGGGATTGTCTTTAATCGGACGTCTAAAACCACGCTGAAACCTCCTTGACAGATGGACTTCAGTCACGTCTGGCTGAAGACGAAAAATTTAGGGCTAGCAGGGAGGCAAACCATGCAAAATTTTTATTTTCATTTAAATTTTTATTTTTGAATTTTGTGTATACATGTTGTAGCAATTTTAATTTTGTGTGTTATTTTTACAGGGAAAAAACATAAATGGAGCACTTAAGGCAAAGCAAACCAGTGAAAGCAGGGTTATCACGGAATAAAGTTTGACAAAATCGCGAAGTTAAAAATTTAATTCATCAGAGATGGCAGAGTAAAGAATCAATTCTTGAGACGCATCTAAATGGATATGTTTTAAAGGTTCGCATTTTTCCAAAAAAATAAATAAATAAATTTGGCGTCGCGACACGTAAAACCAAGCTTGTCGTGACACATTGACCTAGCACACGGACCCTCAAACTTTAGGGCGCTGCGTCACGACTCAGAAACATTGCGCATCGTGACGCCAAAGCGATATCAGGTCTGATACCAATGGTCGCCGCATCTTCTTTTCATTTCCATTTCTTCATCTTCTTCGTTGTTCTTCATATTTTCTTCAACCAAAACTTGATTTCACCCTCAAATCCATCAATCAAACACATTACACTTCATTTTCTCCATTTCCCCTTCATTTTTCTCTCGTTTCCTCTCATTTTTTATTATTATATTGTGTCTTACATGTTTTGTGTGTTTTATTTTGTATGCATGCTTTATTAAAAAAATGAAAAAACAAATATATATATATATATATAGTCTAACGATGAGATTGTTTGTCTTAGTAAAAATTTCTAGGAAAAGATAAATGTTTATTTCACTTTTATCCTATATTTTGAACCTAATATTTAGGTCAGACTCATATGCACTTAAAAAATAGTTTTGTAGTAGTTAGATAATAAGAAATTGACAAAGTTACTAGTTGAAATAATCGGTGGTTGATGAATGACTGTTTGCCTGAATATCTGTTTCTGTCTGCAGTTATTTATAATGTGAGGAATGATGAAAAAAATCATCACATACCTCACTTTGCGCAGATTGTATGAGACATAATAATTTTAGATAGTCAGATTGGTTTGACCATTAACTATTGAGAATTGAGACAAACTCACCTAGTTAATAACTTAGAATCGAAGCTGTTTGCAGGGCTATTCACACACACATTCAGAGTCTGATTTAGATACTTTATTCAAAGGAAAGGATTTTAGTTGTAGTTTGTATTTTGAAGTTTCATTTAACATTGTTGCTAGACATTCTCTGAGGACATTGTATATATAGCTATTATTTTCGTTTATTTCTTTCTTTTCTTTTGACTTTTTGCCTTTGTGTGCATTATATTGACGTTTGTGGGTATCGTCATTGTAATCCCTCACGAGACTACAACTCGTCCACTATGGACACCTATGGGTTTAAAGGCTTGTTGCATACGCTAAATGCAACCGTGATCCCTACGAAAGTGCTTAGTTTAATTATTTTATTTTATTTTATTGTTTTGCTCGAGGACTAGCAAAATATTAGGTTTGGGGGTGTGATGAACGAAAAATATATCACTATTTCCCACCCTTTTAACCTAATATTTTGTATTGTTTCTCGGGTTTTATGAATAATTTTATGTGTTTTGTGTTATTTTGCAGATAAATAAAGTTTTGGGAATCAATGGAATCAACTTAGGGCTAAAATAACGAAAAACTGACTAAAAGGGCAAAATTGTCACTTCTGCGTCGTGACAGCTAACATGCACCGGCCACGTGTCAATATCAGAGAAAGATTGCTATCATACGCACTTGCTAAAATACACCGGTCACGTGTCAATATCACAGTAAACCTGCTATCATACGCCGGACATGTGTCATCATCCCAATGCTGTCGACATTACACGTCATTACTTACGTCAGTAACTTCGTGTGTCGCGACACCGAGCCAATAATTCAGCTATCGACTAAAACATGTACACATGTCAACATCTCAGGAAGCCGCGGACATGTGTCACAAATCGATCGCGCGTCGCGACGCGCAAACCTTTATGCGTCACGACGCGAGGCACCAAGATTTGCCTATAAATTTAGGTCGATTTCATTTCAAAATTTCATACCTTCTGAAGTTCCTAATAGGGGATTAAGGATTGTATCTTATTTGTTTAGTTTTAGTTATTTTAATTATGTATTTTTTTTTTTAGTAGTAGTAATACTTTCCTTAAGGTTCTAATAAGGATCTAAGGACTGTATCTCGTGTGTTTAATTTTTATAATTTAAATTATGTATTTTTATTTTCAGTAATAGTAGTAGTTTATTTTCTTTACTTTTCTTTTATGTTTAGTAGTTAAAGTTCTGCTGGGGAAAGGGTGAAGCTTTTATTATTATAGTTTAGATTAATCTCCCTTAATTATAATATATAAATTATCTTAAAACCTGACTTAGTTGGATACCGCTTTTATGGTCGGTTGGACTTAATTAAATTGATTTTAACCTGACTAAACTGGATACCTCCTTTATGGTCGGTTGGAATTAATTCAAAATCTGACTTAATCAGGATACCGCCTATATGGTCGGTTGGTAATATCATGCTAAATTTATATATTATAATAAGAGAGCTTTCTAAATTAGAAATGGTAAAAATGGATCCTCTAACCCCCATCATTTTATTTTTAATATAGGGAAGTGATGAAACACAATATTTACATGTTTAATAATTGATTCAATTATATTATGTTTAATACTTTAGTTTGTTTATTGAATCTTAAGCTTAATATTTTTTGTTGCCTGATCACCAATAGGATTGATGTGGTAAACTTAAAATGAACTTGGAAAAGAGATTTTAGGTTTCAACCTTAGATTCAATAGCTCACGATCTCCCTTAAGGATAGATAACCCTTAAAAGATTTACTTCCTGAATAGACATATACATGTCGGGCGGGGGTAGCCATAATTAGAACTTGAACTTAATGAATTCAAGTAACTTGGTTAACATAGACATATGATTAATTGGGTTATTTGGGTGTTTGCATCTGACCATCGATAGAAGCTTTTGTATATTTTTGTGTTCCAGGTTAGCAGACTGATTTATTACACATATATAAGAGAATCAATTCATCATTAGAATAATATTGTGTGGAATCACAACCATAGATATTTATTTTCTTTATTATTAATTTCCTTTGTTTTATTTTTTATTTTTATTTATTTATTTATTTAGCAAAACCACATTCAACCAACCAATCAATCAATCATTCTCTTCTCCCTTCAATTAGATACTTGTAAGTAAATAATATCAATAATTAATAACAACAATAGAAATTAAGTCCTCGTGGGATCAATATATTTATACTACTTGAGCGATACGTGCGCTTGCGTTACGTTTGTGATTTCACCAATCATCCGATATTGAGATACTATTACTATTATTATAAACTATTCTTAAAGTAAATATTTCTAGTCATTGGTTTTAGAATACGGTCGAATTCCTATAGCCTAGAAGACTAGCACATATCGTATATTGGAATTGGAATTCCAATTGTTTAACCCGATATACCATGATCAATGGAAGCTCGTATAAACAGATGGATATTCATTGGAACGAATACTGAATGACTCACACCACTGTCAATAGGAATCTCCTCAAGTCGAGTAGCATATGAGATCCTTTGACTATAAGATAAAATTGATTTTATATGTGATCATCCACACTTTGATGCCATATATATCATAAACCTTTTATAGTCTGACCGCTAGATGTTCGTTGGGTGTGGACCAATGCACTCATTAATCAAGTGCATAAAGATATGATCTGTTGGCCTGTATGTAAACCATAAGGGGTTTATGTATCCTTGTGAGCAAGTCATGATTCTTAAGACTTTGCCAAAGCCGGTCACCTATAGTGGATCACATGTATTAGAAATAATATTCTGATTAGTTGTAAAGAATCATGAACATGTCGACAATATGAGATGTGTGTCTCGGAAACTTGGCGGTGTAATCTATGTTTCCTAAACACAACTCGGATAGCCTATGACAGAGGGATTGTTAAACATATGTGATGACCTCGACTTGTATAGTTCAGAAAGGTCATTTGTGTTCTTCGCGAATTCTGAGGTAATCGAATTACATACATATAAGCTAGGCTTATATGAAAAACATGTGTGGCTTAGAGAGTCCCACAATATGAAGTGTACTTGTTGAGGACTTTGGTTGCCGATAATGTTTGATAGTAAATAATATTTGATATTATAATTATCAATTAAAATAATTAAGTGTTATTAGATAATATTAATTATTTACTTTGACCCAATTTGATTAATCCAAAATCACAAAAGGGCTTTATTCTAATTTCATAAATATATATACCATTGGAGGATATTTGGTAATTACAAAATATTTTATAATATGTGTATTTATCTTGAATTAATTGGATTAAATCAAAGTAGTAGACAAAGGTGATTAGTCACACCTAATTATACATATTTGGACAAATTGGATTAAGCCCACCTAAAAATTGATTAGAACTTTTATTAATTAAAAATTACATAAGCTTCACTATAAAAGGCAAGCTTGAACAAATTTTTAATTAAGCTTAAGAAAGTTAAGCTTGAGAAAGATAAAACAAGCAAGAATTAGAAATATTAGCCTAAGTAAAAGAGGTGTTTAGAGAAGCTTTGTAAGTTCTCTACAACATTTCAACAATGAGAAGAAGATTGGATCTTGGAATCAAACTTACTAGCTTTGGAATCAAGATTGGATCTTGGAATCAAGCTTGCTAGCTTTGGAAGTTCTCTACAACATTTCAACAAGGAGAAAAAAAATTGGATCTTGAAATCAAGCTTACTAGGTAAGTTTGATCTTCTCTAAATTTATGTTTTCATTAGTAAGTTGTTTTCATTAATGAAGCATATAGTGATGTATTATGTATTGGATACATAATAACATAGCTTGATGTTGAAATTAGGCTAATAAATTGTGTATGGATTCTTTGGAAGTATAAACACAATATGCTTATAATTGGGTCAAAATATTTATGTTGGACATAAACATAAAATTAGAGTTTTGAACTCTAGATAAAAAGTTGGAGCTATGACTACCATTCTAAAATCACTTGACCACCTTTGAGTACCTAGAATTATTAGGAGTCACTTCATTGTGAGATTCTATTTTGATTTATTTTTTTATTCAAAGAAATAAATATATGTACTTATAATATATATATGTTGTTGTATAATATGTGTTGAGCTTGGTTTTGAAATTAAAATTATTTTGGGTGTTTTTTAAAAGGTGTTTAAGGCTATTGAAAAAATGAACACGACACAGTGGCTGTTGCGCTACAACGAAGCATGCGCTAGGCGTGCACCACGCACAAGACTCAGTTTTCTCCCGTTTTGGTTTTTTTGAACTCCGATGTATCCCATATTTTTCCTATACACTCGTAATGGAATATAGTATTCAAAATATTTAAAAATACATCCATACTCAATTACCATGGGTTTGACCCTTGTGCAATGCACTGATTCGACCCTATGGGTCCCACAACCGCTCCAACAGTAGATTGGTCATGTATAGGCTCATATAGGATACTTGCATCATTATAATTTAGAAACAACTCATATATAGTGAAGAATGAAAGTTGGTCAGAGGAAGACACTCTGAATTTTGAAAGAGAATGGAATATATTGTGTTTCTACAATGGCGAGAAATAGAGCGTTTTTATGACACAGATCCCAATAATGATCCCATAACCCAGAAAATAATAAATCGAGTATGAGGTTCTAACTTGTGATATGAGGTTCTAACTTATGATGCTCAGTAGGAGTAAAAAGAACAAAATAAACACTCTAAATTTTTTAAGAAGTTCATAGAAGGGAGAAATATCATTAAGCACGCATACAGAGACATGTTTTGTTTTATGACTACAGAAGGGACTTGATTGATAATATATATAGTTGTAAGAAAGGTCACACCCCAAAAATACTTTGGACAAGAGGATGGGATTGCATGGATCAAATTGGATCTAGAATATGTCGATATTTTCATCAACTGTCCATTTAGTTGAGATTTATATAGATATGATTGTATGCCACTATACCTTGTTCTTTTAAAAATAATTAAAGCTTGAAGTCAATGTGGTGCATTTCTTTGTAAGAGCCTGAGAGAGTTGGAGGTTCTACCTGCTCCGCTTAAGCTCGGATCGGGTGATTCGACAGAGGAGTTTTCGACGTTTCTAAAAAATGCTAGTGATGGTGGGGGTTTGTTCAGCAGTAGATGATTAGTCTAGTGGTGATCTTGGCTGACTGATGGGATGGCTAAAAGGACTGTAACTAAGGATGATAATTTTTTTCCATCTCGTCCCATTTGGGACAGGATTTGGGACATATTGTTATGTCTTGTTTTAGAAACAAGACGAGATAAGATAAAAAATTTATCTCGTAAAATTCAAGCGGGCCGGGATAGGACAGGATGGGATCGAGACGATTTTTTGTTCAGAAAATATTTAACGAGACAGGACCATAACTATTTTTCATCCCAATTTCATAAACAAGAAATGATCGGAATTGATAAATCTCATACTATCCCGGCCCCATTGCCAAACCTAACTGTAATGGCAGTGAAGAGGGTTGACAGTGGTGGCAGCTAGGTTTTGTTTTAGTGGTAGCTAAGTTTGGTTGTTTGGGAATAAGGGTAGTGGTGGCTAGGGCGGTTTCTTTGTAAACCGGAACTGTTTGGAAACAGTAAAAATAAGGATTAACTAGGAATGTGATACAATGTGAGAAAGTGAAGGAAGATAAATAAAGTATTGAAGAAAGTTATTATGTTTTCTTAATTCTGTTGAATATATTTATATGTTGCTTTTATATACACTTGTCAATAGTGAATGTTTCTGGATTATACTCGTATTGAAGTCTAGTAATAATGTACAAATAATTATAAAATCAATTACAATCAATCAAATTAATTATGAATCATCACAATCAATCTCATTAATTGTGATCATTAACTATACCTTAACAATTTGGACTATAATGAGAGAAAAACATGTAAGTTTTATTCAGCAACGATAATTCTAAAACGTATTATAGGAATTTCGAATCTCATGATAATCACACATAAAAGAAACTTCATCGGAGTGATTTAGAGTACATACCTAATGTTATAACTTTCCCCTTTAACCTAAATCTTTGATTGTTTTTTTCAAGAACAGTGAAACATTTTTGATGGAAAACCATGTTCTGTATAGCATGCATTTCTAATTTTGACCAACAGAACTATTTAGTTAAATCAATATTTTTAAAAGATAAATATTACATTAATTTGGTACATGAGCCACATAAAAATATTACAAAACAATCTATAGTTATGATGAAATACCTTTTATGTTGATGACCAAGGCTCTTGAGTAACTTGTAATGTGCTTCTCTCAGCTTTCATGGTTTCACATAATTAAGGAAGGTCTTTTTTTTTTTTTTTTTTTTTGAAAAAGGAAAGCATATACTTTCATTAAAAATCAACTGGTTAATAATAACTGGATGTCTGTAGGATAATCTCTCACCCAAATTACAAGATTAACACAATTAACAGCAGCACTCGCTAAGGAGTGAGCTAAAGAATTGCCTTCTCTATAAATATGAGACACTACCACATTCTCATAAGTTTTCATAATCTCCAAAATATCTTCAATTGTCCATACTATCTCCAGAAGACTGTCGTATTTCCTCAACAATAAATTAGTCACTTGTAATGAACCCGACTCCACTATTAACGGCAAGAAAGCTTCTCTTACAGCATTTTGCAACCCAAAAAGCATGGCCTCCGCTTCGAGCAACGCTACGTCTTGATAGAGCTTGGAATTCCTCATACCCACCATCATTATATTTCCTTCTGCGTCTCTAACAACGGCTCCTAGGCCAGCCATATTAAGATGTCTATGAGTTGAGGCATCCACATTGAGTTTGTACCACCCCACAGACGGGACTTTCCAAGGAGCCTTTCTAGGATTTTCGCCTAAACACCTCTGTTTCATGGTGTCCCCGATCAGCCTCTTGAAAGCTTCAACTGTAGCTTCAGCTCTGGCGTTAACTACCTCATAGCTAATTGGTTTCCCCTGCATGACGAAGGAATTCCTCGCTGTCCAAATTGACCAACATGTAGCCACCACCCGTTCCAGAACATCCTCATTTCCTTCTGCAACCTCCATCAATACCCCCAAAACATCCCGTGAATCACCCTCCCAGTATTTCCTCACTAGACCAGTAGGCTTCCATACCTGCTTAGCCCACTTACAGATGAATAAAGCATGAACCACGTCCTCTTCTGATCTCCTACATCTCTGACACAGTACGCACTGTGTTATATTTCTTTTCCCCAGATTGGTTGCAGTAGGGAGCATATTTTGAGCAGCTCTCCATATGAATATCTTCACTTTTTCTGGCAAATTGAGCTTCCAAATAATATTCCACTGATTCTTAGTTGTTACTGAACTGGAGGGATTGTCCGAGTATTTCATTCTAAAAGCAACCTGGTATCCGCTTTTAACCAAATAATCTCCTTTGTTATCATAGTGCCAACACATCTTATCCTTTTGCGACTTTCTTGGTAAGGGAATGCTACTAATGATTTCCACATCATCTTTAACAAAATTGGCTCGCAGGAGCTCCATATTTCATTGCTAATTTTCGGTGATCAACTCATCCACCATAGAATCCTCATTTAGTCTGCGAGGTGATATAGGCTTGAAGGTACTTGGTCTTGGGATCCAATTGCTGGAATAAACTTTAATGTTCTGCCCATTGCCAACTCTCCATCTGAAACCTTGTTGTATCACACTTCTACCCCATAGAATACTTCTCCAAACGTATGACGGGTTTGAGCCTGTCTGAGCCTCAAGAAAACCAGAATTTTTGAAGTATCTAGCTTTTAGAACTTTAGCCACCAATGATTCAGGTTTTCGCATAATTTTCCAGCTTTGTTTAGCTATCATAGCATGATTGAAGCATGAGATATCCCTAAAACTCATCCCCCCCTCTATTCTTGGCTTGGCACATACTACTCCATTTCTTCCAGTGAATGATTTTCTTATCTTCTGTTGAGCCCCACCAAAACCTGGCCACTCCAGCTTGTATATCATCACACAGACCCTGAGGGATCCTGAAAACACTCGTAGCATAAGTCGGAACAGCTTGAGCCACTGCCTTGATAAGTATTTCTTTTCCCTCACTCGAAAATAGCTTACTCTGCCAGCTTGAAATCTTTTTTAACACCCTGATCTTGATATCATTGAAGAAAGATTTTTTCCTCCTACCAATCATAGATGGCAGGCCTAAATATCTCTCATGCCTAGCAACCACATCAAAATTTAGGATATTTTTTACCTCAGCTACTCGATATTCTGAGACATTCCCGCTGAAGAACATAGATGATTTCTCGTAATTGAATATTTGTCCCGAGGCAATGGCATATGCATCAAGGATAGCCTTTAATCTTCTACATTCTTGCATTTCCGCTCTTACAAATAATAAGCTGTCGTCCGCAAAGAGAAGATGGGAAATACTAAGGTTTTTGTTGAAATACAGCCCGCGAATCATCTTAACTCTTCGGCCTGTCTTAACAAATTAGACAACCCCTCTGCACAAAGAAGGAAGAGATACGGCGATAATGGACAGCCTTGCCTTAAACCCCTCTGAGGCCTTACCATGCCCTTGGCCTGTCCATTTATTATAACTGATAAAGAAGGTGTAGAGATGCAGTTCATCACAAGATTAATCCATATTCTAGAGAATCACATAGCATTCATAACTTCCCTCAAGAAACCCCACTCCATCATATCATAGGCCTTGCTAATATCCATCTTTAACGCCACCCAGCCATGTCTTTTCCCTTTGCAGTTCTGATTTTGTGCAAGCATTCATACCCAATTATAACATTATCGGTAATAAACCTTTGTGGGACAAACGCACTTTGATTGGGGGCAATCAGCAAGTGTAAGAAAGTCTTTAACCTATTAGCTATTGTCTTCGTAATAAGTCTATAAATCACATTACACAAGCTTATAGGTCTAAAATCCCCCTCTCTTGTCGGTTTTTCTACCTTTGGGATGAGAACTATGTATGTGTGATTAAGAGCTGAGATATCACTTTTCTGATTCAGAATATGCAGGCACGTATGAAGCACACCTTGCTTAACTTCTGCCCAATGTTTTTGGTAAAAGCTGTTGGGAGTCCATCTAGTCCATGAGCTTTTGTAGGACACATCTGGGTTAACGTACCTGTGATCTCCTCCTCCGAGAAAGGTCTATCCAAGTACGCATTCATCTCTTCTGTAACTTTCATATTCATTCCCTGCAGCACATCACCCATTTGCTCGTAGCTTGGTATGGTAGATGTAAATAAATTTGAGAAGTAGGTACAAAATAAACTCTCCACCCCTGCGGCATCATTTATCCATTTTCCCTCTGTATCGTATATTCCTTCTATCTTATTTTTCCTTCTTCTTGCAGATGCCTTCGCATGGAAGAATTTTGTGGTTCTGTCGCCTGCTTGCAGCTAATCAGCCATTGATCTTTGTTTCCATCGGATCTCTTCATCCATCAGATAACCTTCAATTTGTCCTTCAATTTTTTTTATTTTGTGCCCATCATCAAAGTGTCTTTTCTCTTGTTTACAAATAGTCAAATCACTTATCAATTTGAGAAGTTTTTTCTTCCTATTCCCAAATTCCTCTCTGCTCCATCTCCTGAGTTTGACTAAGGTTGTTCCTGCTATTTTTTTGAAATCGTACTTCGGGTGCATGCTTCGTCTGTCAATCCCCTGGCTCCATTCCTGCTTGATTATCTCTTTACATTCTGGATACGCACTCAACATATCCTCGTAATACATTCTTTTGCCTTCCCTCTGTACATCTTGCTTCATAGACCCGGCCAAGGTTCCGGTTCGGAACCGAAACCGAACCGGAAGGGGACCGGTTCGGTTGGGGTTCCACCCCAACTCGAACCGGTCCGAACTGGTGGAACCGTACGGTTCCTCCGGTTCGGACGGTTCCAACCGGAACCGAACGGTTCTGGTTGGAACCGTAGGGTTCCAATAGGAACCCTACGCCCCCAACGGCTAGTAGCCGTTGGGGAGGCCGGGAGCCGTTTGGCTCCCTGCCCAAATAAAAAAAATAAATAAAAAAAAAATAAATTATTTATTATATAAAATATAAATTACTAATGTACCCCTAATAACGGTAATAAAACAGTTATATTTAGGAGCATTTTTTGTATCAAAAAAATTCTAAAATTCTATTAATAGAATTCATTTTTTATAATTTCATCACACCAAATTCTCAACTCTCTCATTTTCTATAAATCTCTTATTCTCAATCTTACTTCAATACAATTCTCTTATAATCTTATATTCTTATTCTCAATCTCAATTCATTTAGTTGTTAATTTGTTATCATTCGCATCGCAATTATTCAATTTTCTTATTTTTCTTCCTAATTTCTCAAACGAAAAATGGCAAGCTCATCTGAGAACATTATGTCAAATATGCCAACCCAAGAGAGCGGCCCTAGTGTCAGTGCACAATCACAGAGAAGAGAAGTTAAGGCTCGGTCCTCTGATATTTTCAAAATTCATTTTACTTTGGAACGCCTAGAAGATGGTTCACAACGAGTAATTTGTAACTATTGTGGGGTTATCTATAAATTTTCTGGTGGATACGGCAATATGATCAAGCACATGGGAAAACATCATCCGGTTGAATTTGGCATTGATACGACGCAGACTCAAATGGCCAGGTACGCATCATCTAGTAGAGGTACGAGTAATGTAGATTTATTTAAATATTCTGATGCAAAAAATAGAGAAGAATTTGCGAAATTAACATGTATGGTACATCTTTCTTTAAGTTTTGGTGAAAAACTCCATTTTACTAATTACGTGCATAATGCTTTAAACCCTGCTGCATGTAGAATGACTCGAAACACAACAAAACGTCATATTTTAAAATTATATAAAGATGGTAAAATTATTTTAAATGAAATATTTAAAGAGATGAAAGGTCGTATTTCTATATGTTCTGATATTTGGAGTGACCATTGGCAAACACACTCATACATGGGTGTGACTTGTCATTGGATTGATACATCATTTACCATGCAAAAAAGACTTATTGCATTTAGAGTTTTTGATGACCCACATACTGCACATAATATTTATAGAATGATGAAGGTAATTTTTAATGAATATGGTTTAGTAGAAAAAATTTTAACAATTGGATTTGATAATGCATCTGCAAATACTGCATCCATTCATAATGCATCTGCAAATACTGCATCCATCCAAACACGTTGGAATTCTACTTATTTTCTTTTATGTCAAGCATTTCAATACAAAGATGCATTATGTAGTTTTTTTTTCTCAACATGTTCAAAATATCACACTTTATCCTAGTCAATGGGATATTTGTGAAATTGTTTTAGATATTTTAAGAGTTTTTAATGATGCTACTTTAGTTTTTAGCGGTGTTTATTATCCTACAGCACATTTATTTCTTCTTGAGAGTTTGAATATTGTTGGCACTCTCGATGAACATGTTGACAGTGATGACCCTAATGATATTGTTTTGCTCGAAGCCATTACTGCTATGAAGGTAAAATGGTTGAATTATTTTAGAGAAATTCCTTTACTTTATCTTATTGCTGCTGTTTTTTATCCTAGATTTAAATTAGAAGGTTTGAATGGTGGTTTACAACTTTACTATGGTTATTTAGGAATATTAGATGATGTTGATATTACGAGCATAATGACGAAATTAAGAAGTGATTTAATTATTTTATTTAATGATTATATTGTAAGATATAACTTAGGAACATTAGGTCAATCTAGTAGTAGCGAACCGGTAATTTAAACAAGACTTAGCGCAGGGGATCGTTGGTTATTGCAACGAAATAAAAAATCTAGGGACACGACAACAACTAATAACCCTGAATTAGATAATTATTTATCTACAAATTTTGAGTTTTCTAATGAAAGTTTATGCAGTAAAAATTTTAAAATCCTTGAATGGTGGAACCGGCATCAAAATATATATCATGTTTTATCTATTATTGCTAAAGAGATCTTGGCAGCACATATTTCCACCGTTGCGGTTGAGCAAGCCTTCAGCTTGGGAGGTAATATATTGGAAGCTAGGCGATCTTCATTACATCCAAGCACTCTAGAAGCAACAGCTTGTGTGAATGATTGGACTCGAGCTGATCTGAGACAACAAGAAGATGCCCTCGATGATTTTGAAGATTTGTTCGATAATGCTTCTGCAACAAGTGCAAGCGGAACCGGAGCCGAATGATCAACTGATAATGATGATTGATAATTGTAAAATTATAATTTACAAATGGGATATGTCTAAAAGACTAAAACTTGTAATGGAACTACGTGAGCTTTGATTCCTCTCACCCTTGAAGGATACGTAGGCAACTTAAATTTTTAAAAATTTAAGCTCAATCTCTTCAATGTAATAAATTTTTTTATTTATAAAATTCATTTCATTTATTTTTATTAATTTTCAAAAAAAAAAAATCTTTGAACCGAACCGAACCGGAACCGAACCGTTCGGTTCGGTGTTTCAGTTCCACACTTGTGGAACCGGAAACCAGCCGGTTCGGTTCGGTTCCGAACCGGAACCGAACCACCGGCCGGGTCTACTGCCTCATTCCTGGATTATCGGCTATCACTAATTTCATCGGGCTATGATCAGAAATCCAAGCATCTATGTTTGTGGCTGTCGAATCCTTAAAGTCTTCCATTCATTGCTTGTTGCATAGAAATCTGTCTAACCTCTTTTCAACAAGACCTTCGCCAAAACGTCTATTTGACCATGTGAAAGGGTGTCCAACACAACCCATATCTTCTAATCCACAGTCAGCCATTGCTAAGTTAAACTCTGTCATAGATCTAACATCTCCTGCATGTCTCCCTGCCTTTTCTCTTTCCCACAAAATTTCATTAAAATCCCCAAAACATATCCAAGGTAAGGATGAAAAGCTAGCTAGTCTCCTCATAAGGGTCCACGTGTGAGACTTTTGGATTTTCACCGGGTTGCCGTATATTCTGGTACACCTCCATAATTTTCCATTTTCGTGATGCACCACGGCATCAATATGGTGCCTACTATATGACTGAACATCCACATTTGTCTCTTCCTTCCAAAGCAACGCTAAACCCTCATTGTACCCTTTACTATCCACTGCCAAACAATGATCAAACATAAGTCTTTTGCCAACTTCACGCATCTGCAAAGCTGAAGCCTTAGTTTCGCAAAAAAAAATAAAAAATTAGGCTTATGCAGCTGGAGGATTTTCTTAATTGCCCGAAACATCCTAGGGTTCCTCAAACCTCTGATGTTCCAGCTCATAATAATCATAGATTTTGGCGGGGCTGGGATCCAGCCACCGCCACTTCAAGACCTGCACAGCTCACTTCTGCTCCCACCTCCTTGACCCTTCCATCCGTATTTTGCTCTGAAATAAGCCCTTCAGTGTTCCTGTTTATCTTTGCAGGTATGAACTCTACTTTTGCTTTCTTCTCTGATTCTGATTTTACAAGGTCACTGCCTGGCCTTTTAATTGAAAGTGATCCTCTGGTTTCCACAGCTTTTCTCACAGGCTCACGTGCTTGCAATTTCCATTTTTTCCTTTTGATTGGCTGGGCTATATTATTGAGCCCACTATCTAAAACTTCAATTTCTATACTATTGGGCTCCATCTCGGCCTCACCCCTAAGCCCACAATACCCATCCCTACTTCCCACATTTTCACCCTACTTAGTCATTCTTTTTTCATTCTCCATAGTACATTTTCCCGCCTCCATCCTATACCTCTGCTCTTCCTGCTTCCTGTCAGCTAAAGGCTGCTGCATCTTGGGAGCCTCATCCAGCTGTTCCATCTCTCTTTCCTTAACCTCTGCTCCACTGAAAGTCATCCCATCCACGTGTCCCGATCCTATAGGCTCATTCTCTTTTCTGTCTGGTGTATCCCCCCCGGTCTTGCTATCCCCTCCACCTTCTCCTCTGAGAATCAGAACGCCACTGTCCCCCTCGCGGTTGGGCTCATCGACTGATTTGTTTCTACTAGTCCCCTCCCTTCCTCGACTTCTGCTTGGTCAGACTTTGTCCGGTAAGGAAGAGGCTATCATCCATGCTCCAAAGCCAGAGTTTTCCACAGTTCCCCCTTTATACATCTCACATTCCCTACATTGGTGTCCAATGCACCCACAACAGAAACAAAAGTCTGGTATTCTTTCATACTGCAGTGGCATTACAATATCTTCCCCATCTTCTCTTTCTAGCAGTAACATTTTTTTTAGCGGTTTGGTTATGTCTATCGCTATTCTAACTCTAATATACCTTCCAAAACAATGTCTTTGCTCATCCGTTGAGACCTCTTCGACAGTTCCCACCTTACTCATAAGCTCTGCAATGATGTTCTTGTCCATACACATTATGGGCACGTTATGTATTTGAACCCAGAATGAAGCATGCGTAAAAGGCTGCTCAGTAAGGTTTCCAATCCCAGTCGGCTCAACCAACACCATTAGAGCCCTATCAAAATGCCATGGTCCCCCCCCCCCCCCCCCGGAAGCACTTTTCTTTTGTCTGTCTCAGAGGCGAATTTGAAAAGGAATGTATCCCCCCCCCCCCCCCCCCCCCCAAACTCTCTATTTTGACTTCCTTTAATGTATTCCAGGCCTGTGCCATAGCAGCTTTGAGCCCCTCTCTATTAATTCCTCTAGCAAGAAGAATCTTCCCCACTAAACATTCAGCCACAATTCTTTCTCCCGTCTCCCTCATCCTTTCCATAAAAACTACTTTGTCTTCCGTATCCTCTCGCAGTGAGATTTGCTTACATTTCCTTACCAAATCCTCTGTATCCATATCACCAGCTTTTCAATACCCTCGCAGCTGACCTCCGAAATAGAAGAAAGAGAACCACTAGTGAAAACACAGTGATAGAAAACGAGCCAAGAAGGCTCGATAAAAAGCTTCCATTCTAAAGCCTTTTACTAAGAAAAGGACTTCAAAGAAAGACAAAAGTGACTAAACTAGAACATTAAAAAAGAAACAAAAAAATAAAATAACAACAATGGGGTATAATGAATTAAGGAAGGTCTTGGGATGACCATATTTCTACTTTTGGATCATTTGATTAATGATGGACTGAGGTAGCAGGGTTGAGCCCAGTCCTTGGCGTAACTATTTTTTTATTTGAAAGCCTCCTTGTCGTAATTAGGTTTTTCATGAAAGACACCAACCTAATGGTGCTGGCTTCAACACCTAATGAGATAGGACTGTGGAACTGCAGCACCCCCCGTCCCTGGGTCATTTGGCCCACGTCCAGATTGTAAATAGGGGAATTGCAGCAAATGCTGCAGAATCACCTAACGTTATCCACTGAGGACTGAGGAGGAGGAATTACACTCATGGATTTTAGGTGTCGTCAGAAAATGGGTCGAGAAAATCTAATAATAACATCAATTTGTGTTTTTCTGATATTTTAAAAATATTAATAAATAGTCATTGGATTGGAGCCTGGCTTTTAGAAAGTGGATTTTTTCAAAATCATAAAAATATTAATCGGGTTAGATTTTTCCAAATCCCACCTATTTACTAATCTTATTTTTATGTTGGGCATGATAATTACAATAGCAACAATCGACTCCCAAAATATCATCGACATTTGTAGTAACATGAAGCATTACATTTTTTTTTAGAATCGTTGTAAATCCCGCCACCAAATCACTCCTTCCGGATTTAAGAGAAATGGGGTGAAATCATCGGTTGTCTCAGGCTCTTACAAGAAACGCACTCTTTGGATTCGAATCTAGAACCTTAAGATGAGATCATGAGCCCTACACTACCCAACCACGCCCCTAAGAATTGTCGGTAACTAATTCAATGGATTAATAAAATCATCTTCCTTCCACCCCTCTAAGTTGGGGTTTGAGTCATTGTAAGAGGTATTTTAAATATACACACACAATATTTAGAAGTAGATACTATTTTACACCCAAATATTCAGAAAATACAGTCCTATAAATATATTCAAGGTTCCAGTAAATTTGAGATTTTATTTTATTTTATTTAAAAAAAAAAGAAAAAAAAAAAAAGAAACATAAGTTGTATAAACAATAACTCAAGTTCTGACAATCGTAGATATAAATCTTTTTGTTGTTTTTGCATTAATCTTATCAACTGTGTTTATTATGTTTCTTAAGAGAAAAACTTAGGCGGGACTAGGGATAATAATTTTATCCGTAAACCCGTAAAAATCCGCCCGTAATGGGTAGAATTTGGTAATTATTTAAGCTGGTTCGGTGCGGATTTGGTAATTTAAAGCAAAATCCGATGTGGGTTTGGTGCGGGTTTACAGCAGGTATCCGCTACCCATAAAATTATTTTTTTTAATTTATATTTTTATGGCAATATAAAAAAAAAAAACCTTCATCCTTCATGCTTTTCCTTTGTTTTGCAAAAGATGAATTCACCTTTCTTGAGCAGCAATAATCAAAATGGGAAATATAATCACGCCACAAGAAGAAAAAAAGTATTCAATCACGTACGAGGGGTCAGGTCAGGCAAAGAATGCTCAATAAAACGGGTTGCCGCCTGATAGTTTAAGGTGGTTGAAGGCCGCGAAGGTGCTTCAATAACAAAATCACACTAAAATGAATCAAATAAGAACACGTCACTAATCAAGCTAGTTATTCAAATTCAAAATAGTAATTTTTAATGAAATTTCATCCTCAAACAAACCAAATGTCATCATTGTGAGGTTATACATAAACATTACAGATACTTGGTGCTAAAATTAATAACCATAATGCATGAAAATTAGTGGAACAAAATTAGCCTATTAGGATAGGCGTGGCCAAATCAGCCCATCAGGGATTACAAACTTACGACCATGATAGGTGTGAAGCAACAACTTTGGTAACTCGAAAGACTTGAATCATATGTTAGTCAGAAATGTGTTTTCATTGATGTCACAGTGCTGAAAGTTGAAAAATATTTATGAATGTAATTGTGATGAAATAAATTTGATATTATGGCATAAATATTTTAATCTTTTATTTGTGTGTCCTAAACTTCTTATTTGAAATTTGTCAAATATTTTTTTTTTGTATGTATGAAAAAATATTAATGTTTAATTAATAAATTATATTATTATGAATATAAAGGAATTCAATATTTTAAAAACCCGTAAAAAATCTGTTGGGTACCAGTGCGGGTTTGATAATTTATTTTTATATGCGGTGCAGGTTTGGTAATGAAAATTAAAACTCGCAGCGGGTATGGTGCGGATTTGGTAATTTATTTACATATGCGAGTGTATATTTGGTAATGAAAAACTCGTACTATATTCTACCCATTGCCATCCCTAGACGGGACGGTACATAAATGATGTGGTAGACTGGTAGTAATGATTTGATAAATATATACTAATAATGATGGAGAGAGAAATATATTAATTAACACATCTCTTATTCTCATTGTGCATCTCCCATATAAGTTTTTCCCTTAATCATCTACAATGCGACACGTGTTAAGATGAAAAAAAAAATGTGCAAGTATTATCATTCGCAAGAAGGTGTATCACGTGTTTCAAAAGTATTAACAAACGGCGGAGATTCCAAAAGAAAATCTTGACCAGTGATGAGTGCCAGAGATGCAAGAGCAGGGTGGAAACACTAGACACGTGCCCTGTTTCAATGCAGGACTTCAAGAGGTTTTGTTAATCTTTCAAAGTAAGAAATGGAACAAAGGTGCATACTGTAAAATTATCAAATTATTTTTTCTTTTTTAACTTTTTTCCATTTTATATTTTAACTTTTTTTTTTAGATATGGGTGGGATTTAAGTGGAGTTGGAGTTTGTTTTCTATAATTTTTCTTTCTTTAATTTAAAACTCTTTTCTTTTCATCTCCTGTATCATTAAGGTAGGGTCAAATAATTTGTTGGCCCATGACTTGGCATGCAGAGGACATTCACTATTCTTTGAGATATGGAGCAGATTTTTTTCCCACAAAATTTACTTTATCGATCATACCGTAAATTTTTAATTTTAGTTGTAAATTTTATAATGAACTTATAGGTTTAAACTTAACAGATCATTAATAGGAACAGTGAAAGTTTTATTAAATAAATATACCACTTTATGTTCTTCATAGAAAATGTTTGTGAATAGAAAAGATTGGCTGTTTGGCAGTCTAGAAAGTAGAGAGAAAACTTGTTTATTATTTGAGAGCTTTCCAGATCTAGCTCTTTTATCTTATTTGTTTTAACTATCTACAAAATACAATCAAGCAGTATTTATTTATAATTAACATAAGAGAATTCTATAAGTTGTTATACTAAAACGTGTATAACAAGCTAATAACAGAATTTGCTGAGGTGGGGCAACTAACTGCTGAGTTAGAACTTTCATCATGGTAACTATCTGATGTATGAGCTTTACTATAACTATGAGATTTGTATATTGCACATAGTAGCACTGCATTACCGCCCTCCCTCAAACTCCGGGTGGTTTAGAAACTACGTTGAGTTTAGATCTCAACCTAGCAAATGAATGGTTTTGTAAGGCATTCTGCAATCTGATCTTTGCTTTCCACATGTTGTATGAGAAGCTCATGATTCATTACTTTATCTCTAATGAAATGGAGATCCAATTCAATATGTTTGGTTCGAGAATGATAGATAGGATTTTTGGCAAGAGGCACTGCACTTTCATTAACGCACCATACCAAAGGTCTACTGATGCAAGGAAGATGAATTTCAGAGAAAAAGGATTGCAATCAAGTTAACTCAGCACAAACATTTGCTAAAGCCCTGTATTAATATTTTGCACTTTGCTTTTTAGAAGACCATGATATAAGATTATGACTCAAACAAACACAGAAAGCACCTATGGATCTTCTATCATCCAAATCATTAGCCCAATCTCCATCTGCCATATGACCTGTAGGAACAAACTGTAAACCGTGATTCATTATTGCCTGTACGTACCTCAGTATGATCTCTTACATATCTGCCAGTGTATATCAGTTGGAGCACTCAAGTATTGACTGAGCTTATGAACTGAATGTGATAAATCAAGTCTGGTTAATGTCACATATTGTAAGGCACCAACAACACTTTTGTATTCAGAAGGCTCATTAATGTAGTGTGCTCCAAGTGAAGCACTCATAGGAGTATCACAAGGCTTACAGTCCGTCATGTTGACTCTATGTAATAGATCTTTGATATATTTTGACTGGCTGAGATGCATTCCTACATCTGTATACTTCACTTCAATGCCCAGAAAATAGTTTAGCTGACCCAAATCTTTGAGAGCAAAAGAGGCACTTAGCTGATGAATGAAGGACTCAGTAGAATTTGGTTGTGAACCAGTAACAAGAATGTCATCTACATAAATCAAAACCAGTATGATCCCTTTATCAAGATGTTTGATAAACAATGAACTATCTGCTCTAGTTTTAGTAAATGACCATTGCACTAAAGTGGACTTCAGTTTATCATACCAAGCTCTTGGAGCTTGCTTGAGACTATAAAGGGCTTTGTTAAGCCTACATACATGAGTATGATGAATGCTGTTTCAAAACCTGCTGGTTATCTCATATAAACAGTCTCTGTAAAATCACCAATTAAGAAAGCATTATTGATATCCATCTGTCTAACATTCCAGTTGTACAAACTGCAAGAGTCAATACAACTCTTATTATTGATTGTTTGACAACTGGACTACATGTGTCAAAATAATCAACTCCTACAACTTGAAGAAAACCTTTGGCAAAAAGTCTAACTTTGTATTTTTGAATTAAGCCATCATGATTTCTTTTAATCAAAAAACTCATTTGTTACCAATCAATTTTCTCTTAGAATCATTTGGCACCAATGTCCAGGTCTGATTATTCACAAGTGCATTATATTCTGTCTTCACAGCAGCTTTCCATTGTGGTTGAGTGAGATCTATCTTGAACAAGGTTCTTCTTCTTGTTCAGTTTGAACCAGAAGTACCTTTGGCTTGAAAATACCATTCTTTGTTCTTGTAACAATTGGATGACCATAGTAAACTGCAGGAGTAGTTGGCTGGCAAATGCTTCTTTATTGATTTCAGATACAGAATGCTCTTCAGTCTGATTAATTGAATGTGAAGTTACTGAGTTTTGTTGGATTACCTAGACCATTGGTAAATCCTTGAGTATTTTTGTTGGGGCAGTTGTGGAACCCTAGGGTCGGATCGGTGCCCCGCGCAGCGGAAATAAGTCAAACCCATGGATATTTAGCATGGGTGTCTTTTAAAATATTTTTATATAAAACTACATTCCATTTCGAGTCCTTAGGAAAAAATGGGGACAAAAACGGAGTCCGAAAACTCCGGAATTGAGAAAAATAAGTTTTATTGTGAATCAGCTATGGGCGTCGCGACACCACAAAATTGCCGAGAGCATGTTGAACGTGGACGTCGGCGCGTCTCGACGTGGAAGTTTGGGCGTCGCGACGCTACCGTGTTTGAAGCTCGGCGTCGCGACGCAGATTAGGGCTGTGTTTGTTTTTCAAGTTCAAACCATTACTAAACACTTCCAATTTTCTCTCAATACTTCAAATACACTTAAAATCCAATTTTAACTTCATAACCACCATCAACGAATATTTTACAACTAACATTCATGTATTCTAAATACTTATATGTATATGTTTGAATCTAATCACAAACAATTTTAGAATCCCAATAAGAAATGTCTCATGAACAATTCTAGTTCACCTAGAAGTGGTCAAGTGAATCTAGAATGGTAGTCATAGCTCTAAGCTTTAATCTAGAGTTCCAAACTCTTATTAATTGTTTCATGTCCAGCATGAACATCTTTGACCTAATTTATAAGCATGTTGTGTTTATACTTCCAAAGTATCATAACACAATTGATTAGCCTTATTTCAACATTAAATTATGTGATCGTGCATCCAATACACAAAAGAACATAGCTTAGGAGAAGATCAAATATTACCTAGTAAGCTTGATGCAAGATCCAATCTATTTCTCCTTTGTTGAAATGGTTGGAGAACCTCTAAGGTGTGCAAGCTTGACTCCAAGATCCAATCTTGATTTCCAATGCTAGCAAGCTTCACTTCAAGATCCAATCTTGATTTCTCATATATGAAATATTGTAGAGACCTCACAAGCTTCTCTAAACACTTCTCTAACTTAGGCTAATCTCTTAAGAGTTGCTTGTGTTTAGCTTACTCAAGCTTTTGCTTATGCTTATACTTGTAATTAAAATCTTCCTAAGGCTTGCTATTTATAGTAAAACTTAGGTAATTTTTAATTAATAAAGTTGTAATCAATTTTTAAGTGGGCTTAATCTAATTTGTCCAAATATGTATAATTAGGTGTGACTAATCTCCATTGTCTCCCACTTTGATTTAATCCAATTAAATCAAGCCAATGATTAGGAAATGAATTAGTTAAATGTTTTCCACTTTGATTTAATCCAATTAAATCAAGCCAAAACCACATATTATTACATACTTACAATTACTATAATATCCTCACATGGTAGAGATAATTATGATTTTACAATTAAGCCCTTGTGTAATTATTGAATTAATACAATTAGGTCAAAGTAAATAATCAGTGTTATCCAATAATACTTGATTATCTTAGTTGATAATTATAATATCGAATATTCTATTTTATCAAAATTAATCGGCTACCCAAGTGCCCAACGAGTACACTTCATATTGGGACTCTCTAAGTTCAGACACGTTCGTCATATAAGCCTAGCTAATATGTATGTAATTCGGCCACCTCCGAATTCACGAAGAAAAATGACATTTCTGAACTATACAAGTCAAGGTCATCACATATGTTTAATAATTCATTCGTCGTAGGCTATCCGAGTTGTACTTAGGAAATATAGAATACACCGTCAAGTTTCTGAGACGCACATATTATGTTGACATGTCCACGATTCTTCATAACTGATGCGATCCACCCTAGGTGATCGACTTTGGCCAAAGCTTTAAGAATCGTGACTTTACTAACATGGATTACTATACCCCTTATGGTACACATACGGGCCGAAAGATCCTATCTTGCTTCGCACTTGATTACTAAGTGTATCGGTCCACACCCAATGAATATCTAGAGGCCAGATAATGAATGGTTTCTGACATACATGGTATCAAAGTGTGGAAGATATGATACAAAATCAATGTTATCCTATAGTCAAAGGATTACATATGCTACTTGACTCGAGGAGATTCCTATTGACGATGGTGTGTACTTCCAACTATTAGGAATCACATGTGAGTCATTCAGTATTCGGTTCAATGAATACCCACATGTCTATACGAGTTTCCAAAACTTATGATACATCGGGTTACACCATTGGAACTCCAATTCTAATATACGACATGTGCAAGTCTTATAGGTTATAGGAATTCGACCGTATTCCAAAACCAACGACTATGAATATTTACTTTAAGAATAATTTATAATAGTAATACTTATCACAATGTCGAACCACATAGTGTCCAGTATTACTATAAGACTATTCTAAGGTCGATGTCATTCTTAGCATATCTATACATCAATCTAATATGCATAATGACAATACATTAATAATGTATGAAATGAAAAATAGTTATTTTATTAATAAATAATAAAATATACAATTCGGATTGGCACTCCAAGCACCAACTCTAACAAACTCTCACTTGCTTAGTGCCAATCTGGATAGTACGCAAGTCTCATCTCCTCCACATGTTTATCGAATAAATTAGGAGGTAAGGCCTTTGTAAGCGGGTCTGCTATGTTGTCTAGTCCTTGAACCTACAAGATCATTATGTCTTTTCGTTCAATTATCTCTCTAATTACGCGGTATTTCCTTTCCACATGTTTAGACTTGGAATGCGCCCTCGGCTCCTTGGCATACACAATGGCTCCGTTATTATTATAGTACAATGGGATCGAATCCGTAATACTAGGCACAACGCCAAGTTCTGTGATAAAATTTCTAATCGAAACAGCTTCTTTAACAGCTTCTGAAGCAGCTATAAATTCCGCCTCAGTGGCGGAATTAGTTGTTGAGCCTTGCTTTGAACATCACCAATTATACACACTACCTTTAAGGGTAAATATGTATCCTGATGTAAATTTTCTATCATCTGGATCTCCCTGGAAGTCGGAGTCTGTATAACCATTAACTTGTAGCTCATTTTCTCCATATATCAGAAACTTAACCATAGTACCTTTAAAATATTTTAGGATATGTTTCACAGCTGTCCAATGATCATTACCTGGATCAGATTGATATCGGCTGGTCACACTGACGCTGAAACTGATATCAGGTCTAGTACATAACATAACATACATTATGTTCCTAATACAAGAAACATATGGCAAGTTAGACATCCTAACTCTCTATTCCTCAGTCTGATGTGTCATTTTCTTCGAAAGATGTATGCCGTATCGGAAAGGTACATTTGATGCCTTGCAGTTGGTAAAATCGTACCTTTCTAACATCTTATCTATGTACGTTGATTGTGACAACCCTATAAGCTTTCTAACTCTATCCCGGTAGAGCCTTATACCTAGTATATAGAAAGCTCCACCCATATCTTTCATTGAGAAGTTCTTGCAAATGTAGGTTTTCACACTTTGCATCAATCTTATATCATTTCATATGATAAGGATGTCATCTACATTCAAGATTAGGAAATCTATCATGCTCTCACTCACTTTCTTATAAACACATGGTTCTTCATCATTCTTGATGAATCCAGATAATCTAATTATCTCATCAAAATGATGATTTCAGCTTCGGGATGTCGATTTAAGTCCATAAATAGAATTTTGGAGCTTACAAACCAAGTTTGAAGTCTCACTGGATACGAAACCCTCTAGTTGTTCCATATAGATATCCTCATCAAGGAATCCATTTAGGAAAGTGATTTTCACATCCATCTGTCATATCTCATAGTCGTGATATGCAGCAATGGCTAAAAGAATCCTAATGGATTTTAGCATTGCTACTGGTGAAAAATTTTCCTCATAGTCAATCCCAAGACGTTGAGTGTAACCTTTTGCTACCAGTCGGGCCTTAAATGTTTCCATATTTCCATCGGCCCCTCGCTTCTTTTTGTAAACCCATTTACAACCAACATGTCTAACTCCTTCAGGAAGTTCAACTAAGTCCCATACTTGATTTTCATGCATTGAATCCATTTAAGATTTCATGGCTTCCTGTCATTTTCCCGAATCGATATCCAATATCGCTTTTTTATACATAGTCGGATTTGTTTCCTCATAGAGGAGAATATCAAGGCTCACATCTTATGTTAAAAATAATCTCTCATGAGGCTTTGATATTCTATTCGACTTACGTAGAACCTGTGTTGTAGATCATTCACCTATACAAGTTGAGGTCATCGCATATGTTTAATAATCCCTCTGTTGTAGGCTATCTGAGTTGTGCTCAGGAACATAGAATACACCGTCAAGTTTCCGAGACGCACATCTTATGTCGACATGTCCACGATTCTTCATAACTGATGTGATCTACCTTAGGTGATCGACTTTGGGCAAAGCTTTAAGAATCGTGATTTTACTAACATGGATACATAAACCTCTTATGGTACACATACGGGCCGACAAATCTTATCTTGCTTCGCACTTGATAACTGAGTGCATCGGTCCACACTAACGAACATCTAGAGGTCAGGCCATGAAAGGTTTATGACATACATGGCATCAAAATGTGGAGGATCTCACACAAAATCAATGATATCATATAGTCAAAGGATTACATATGCTACTCGACTCGAGGAAATTCCTATTGACGGTGGTGTGTACTTCCAACTATTAGGAATCACATGTGAACCATTCAGTATTCGTTTCAACGAA
>SKCR01055246.1:0-45201 GCA_019454045.1 Zanthoxylum bungeanum | reverse complement strand
TCAAGTCCCTATATTCAGTAGTTGATTCCTTTTATTAGTCGATTGAGGGTTTCACTTCTCAAACCAACAATCGGAAGATATTTCAATTTAAACACATTAAATTCTAAGGTAATCGATGAATTACTTTCTCTATGTTAATAACACACTATGTTATCATTATGACCTATCTAACGTCGAAAATATACCCACAAGAAATACTGCAACAGAAAGTTAACTCATAAAACAAAAATACCAGTTACAACTGGGTTCCCCAATCACACATAGAAAAAGTATGACTATTCCTATATAAATATTAGTAAAACATAATCTCCAGATTATAAATCAAAAGATAATAGAGAATAACAAAACATAAATTGTATTAAATGGTGAAGATCATTCATGAATAAAAAACATGAATATAAGAAGTTAAATACAAGAGTTCATCTATAGTTTTGCCTAGGAGATTAGTTCTCCATAGAAAAAAAAAGACACAGCCTGAAGGGATCGGAGAGACATCATGTCTGGCTTGAAGCTTCCTCATTCTTCTCTCTCAAATATGTAATTTGAACTATTTGTTGTGTATCATTTTCTCTCTTTTAGGGTTTTGGACGGGCTTAGGTATATATAGGGAATTCCCGGAGTCCTTGTACATGTAAAACACGACTAAACTAAGTTTATAGGCATCTGTAGGGGCGCCGCAGCATCGAAAAGTGGTGATGCGGTACCTAACTCTCGGGCATTTTGTATGGAGCATTGCTGAGGCGGCGTCGCAACGCCAGCTGATTTTTCTGGTGTCATCATTTCTGTGTTTCTGCTCTTCCCGCGTGCTTTTGATACGTTCGTAAGGTTTCAAAATACGTACAATCGCTCCAAGATCCATGTTCCATTCTTTCATAATAATAAAACATAAAAAAAATAGAAATAAGATTAAATAATCGATGATAAAAGCTGAGTTAGTGATGTTCAAATTACATTTTCATGCACTTATCACAACCCCCAACCAACTTATTGCTAGTCCCTAGCAATTCAAGTGCAAAAAGAAAATGTAAACTAAACTAAATTAAAATGAAATAAATAAAAACTATCTAAGCCACTTTCGTAGAGATCACGATTGCATTTAGCATTGTAATAAGCCTTTAAACCCTAGGTGGCCCTAGTGGATGAGTTATAGACTCGTGAGGGCTTGCAGCGACGACACCCACAAACTTCATTCAAAACATATGCAATCATGCAAAAATAACAAAATGAAATAGTCCCAATAGTTACACATATTATTGTCCTCAAAGAATTCCTAGCAATGAAATCAGAGAACATTCAAAGTACTCAAAGCAACTCAAATCCAAGTCATTGAATAAATCATCTAAACCAGGCTCATAGTGTGTGTGAGTAAAGTTTCATTCACAGCTTGACTCCTAGGTAAGCCAACTCAAAGATTTCGTTTAAAAATTGGGATCTGATGGGTCAAACTAACCTAGATATCTCATGTGTGCTACGTAATTGCATTTCTTTGCTCAATATGGTATGTTTTTTTTTTTTCTTCTTTCAAAATATTTTTTTTTCCAACATATATACCCTTTAAGGTAGCATTTCTCCTTATGGTGGTCCTAACACTCGCCTATAGGTAGCTTTACGCTTATCGGTTCTAGGTGGTTTAATTTTTTTTTCCTATTTTTTTTTCTTCAAAAACTTTCTCTTTTTTTCCTTTCTGTTTTTATTTTTAACCATACCATACATCATAACACTAGCAAATCGAGATAGAAATCTGAGCAAACGGTCATTCATCTAAGTAAACGGTCATTCGTCGACATGAAATTTCTCCAACTAGTAATTTTGCCAACTACATAGGGTTTCACTGCTAAAAACCTATAGTTAGGTACTTACGGGTCTAACCTAGATCAACTACTCAAGGCATTAGATAAAAGTACATTAAAGAACTTATCGTTTCTATGATTTCATCCTAAAGCAAATAATACTCATCATTAGACTTATGATTTACTATTAAGGACTAAAAACTAATTAATTTTTTATTTTATTTTAAATGGCAGGAACTATCACTACATGCACACACCCCCAAACTTAAAATTTACATTGTCCTCAATGTAAGATAAACAAAATGAAACAAGAGTGAGGAACAACACTACCATGCATGGAGTTGATCAGGTTCCCGTTGGTAAGACTTTGGTTGCGTTGGCTGTATGGGTTGCACTAGCACCGGCATAAATACTCATGCAAATAAAAAAATAAGCTATTAGCACACAATAAAATAATACTGAAGTATAGAAAATAAAAATAAAAATAAATAAAATAAATAAACAAATGCAACGATTGCCTCCCCGCTTGCACTAAGTTTAACGTCTTCAGCCAGACATAATCACCCAAATGGTCATGGTGGCTTCCACTAGTGAGTAAAACATGAAAAATACTTTTTGCCTGGCTGTGGTTGTTTATCCATGGATCCCCCAGGATCTACTGATGGTTGAAATTTTAGGCTGAACATATGGAAAAATTGGCTCGACCTCCTTTTTAAATTTCCAATGATCATCTTCAAGTGAGCACTGACTCTTCTTTTCCTATATTATGGTTCTTTGGGATCAGTTCCAGTTCGGGAGGATTAGATTCATGTTGTATAGAGTTTATTTCAGGTACAACTCTGTCTATCTGGTATGTATGATGACACTCGTCATCATCGTGTGGTTGTTCCCCGATGTGAAAAATATTCACTTCCAATGTCATATTCCCAAATGATAATTTCATGAGATCATTCTTGCAATTAATGAGGGCATTAGCTATAGCAAGAAAAAGTCTACCTAATATTAGTGGGATTTTTGACTCAGTTTTAACCATAGAATGCGTATCTAGAATAAAAAAATCAACATGATAGTATAATTTATTTATTTTAAGTAAAACATCCTCAACCACTCTATGCGGTGTTTTGATAGAGAGATCAGCTAACTGTAAAACCACAGATGTAGGTTTAATATAGGGATGACAGTGGGTAGGGTTTGGTACGGGTTTGCCATTACCAAACCTGCACCCGCATATATAAATAAATTACCAAACCCGCATCATAATCGCTGTGGGTTTTAATTTTCATTATCAAACCCGCACTCGCATATAAAAATAAATTACTAACCTGTACTGGTATCCAACAGATTTTTTTACGGGTTTTTAAAATATTGAATTCCCTTACTCCTTAATAATAAATTTTTTTTAATTAAACATTGATGCTTTTTCATAACATACAAAAAAATGTAGTTGACAGTTTACAAATTATGATACATAAATAAAAGGTTAAAATATTTATAATATAATGTCAAAATTATATTATCACAATTACATCCATGAATCACTAGCTGAATATCCTTCATTATGTTAAATTCATATTATCAAAATTATTAAACCATGATCAAAATCAATTCAAAAATATTAAAAGAGAGCAATTCAAAAATTGTAAGTTAGTGAGTCATTTTATATGAGAGATGTTTTTCCCTAAAGATATAAAACAAAAAAGAATTAAACTTGCGGGTAGCAGATACCCGCAATGGGTATCTGCTGGTTTTGGTTAATTATGAAACCTGCACCAAGCCCGCAACAGATTTTGTTTTAAATTACCAACCCCGCACCAAACTCGCTTAAATATTTACCAAATCCTACCCATTACGGGTGGGTTCTTACGGGTTTATGGGTTTATGGGCGAAATTGCCATCCCTAGTTTAATCTCTCCAAGTCCTAGCTGCATATAGATAGAATATGGCATAAATTAACACTAGCATCTAAATCTAATAAAGTCTGACTAAAATCTTATGTGCCAATGTGGCAAGCAATATTGGGGCATCCTAAATCTTTGTATTTTGGTGGGGCCCTCTGGTCAATTACTGTACTTGCTTATTCTGTCAAGAATAAAGTCTTCTTCACATGATGTTTTCTCTTCATGGTGCATAAATCCTTCAAAACCTTCGTATATGTGGGAACCTGTTTGATCACGTGTAACAGAAGAAGGTTAATCTTTACTTGCTTTAGATGTTCTAGGGTCTCACCATTAGGGTCTGTAGCTCTCGTAGTAGGCCTAAGAACTTGAGGTAAAGGTACTCGAAGTGGGCTATGCACCACTTTCTCTTCTTGAAGAATATATGCATTACTACATGTGGTGTCACCTATAGTGCCGGGAGTGTCCTGCTTGTTTATCTCTTTACCACTCTGAGTGGTTATTGCATTAACACCTTTTACATTAGATGTTTCATGGTCCACATGTACCATGTGTTGCCCTTGTGGATTTGGTTGAGCCTGAGATGGAAATTTTCCTAGTTTTTGCACACTTAAGAAGTTAGTCAATTTAGAGACTTGACTCTTTATCTCCTTATTTTCTTCAACCACTTGAGCTACTAATGACTCAAACCTTTGATTAGTTTTATTCTGGGCCTCTATAAATGCTTGTATAGTATCTTCTAAAGAATCTCTAGGAATAGTAGGTGTGTGATATTGGGGAGCACTGTAACATTTAGGTTGTGGTGTTTGAGTGGGCTATTGAGACTCATGTTTCCAATTGAAATTTGGGTGGTTCCTCCAACCAGGATTATAAGTATCTGAATACAGTGTATAAGGTTTCTTGTACATCCCTACGGTATTGTATTGTTCCTCATATATTTCCCTTATATCACCATATAAAGGACACTATTGGGCCAGATGGTCAATCCCCTTACACATAAAACATACCCTTTGAGGTTCTAACTGGGCTACCACATGCATATTTTTGCTATCTTTGGCTTTTAAAGCACTTATCTCTCTAGTTAATAGCTCAACTTGTGTTTTAAGACTATCATCTTCCCTAAAGTGCTGTATGCTTCCGCTAGAAGGAGTGGAACGTGTCCTATCGGGGTTATCCATGGCATTAGGTCCAGTCCAAGTGTGGGATTTTTCGGCTAGGTCATTTAAATATTTTAGTGCCTCATCAAGGCCATTTCGTATAAACTCACCATTGCACATCATCTCAATGAATTGGTGCTCCCTAGGGGTTAGACTGTCATAAAAGTAACTCACTAAGCTACAACTCTCATACCTATGGTGAAGGCAACTAACTAACATCTCTTCAAACCTCTCCCAAGTTTGAGAAAGGGTTTCACTGTATTTTTGGGAGAAGGTAGATATCTCTCTTTTCAAAGCATTAGTCTTATGGTGTGGGAAGTATTTATTGAAAAATTCCTGTGTCATCTCACCCCATGATCCTATTGAACGAGGTCTCAAAGAATACAACCAGCTTTTAGCTCTATCCTTAAGGGTAAAAGGGAAGAACTTAAGTCTACTTTTGTCCGTAGTCCCAAATTGGTCATGGAAGGTTGCTACAACCTCTTCAAACTCCCTAATATGCACATAAGGGTTCTCATTCTCCAAACCATGAAATCTTGGGAGATACTGTATCATTCCAGGTTTAAAGTATATATGTGGTGCACCAGAAGGAAACATTATGCATGATGGTGTAGCTGTGCGAGTAGGATGGAGGTACTCCTCAAGAGCCTCTCGTAATCACTCATATTATGTGTTATATATCTAGGTGGTGTGGCAAAAAAGGTTCTCAAATAGATTTTCTGAATCTGAATCTTCCTCTTCAATTCTAACAAACCTACCAAAATGATCCATAAGTCTAAGCATGCACTCAAACACAAATAAAACAAGAAATATAAATAAAAGAATTAAAGCTAAAAATCAAAATTTAAACTAAAGCTAAAACTGAAATAAAATAAATAAGTAAAAAGTAAAGATGGAACAAACTTACCGCTTTGTTGTTGACCAAGCAAACCTGGTCCTTTTGATCGTACACTGTCTCTCCGGCAACGGCGCCAAAATTTGATTACGCCTAAAAAGTACTTGCGGTTATCACGGTATAGTAGGGGTGTCGATTCGTTAGAAAGATGGTTACAAAGGAACTTTAGAAATAACTTAATTAAAGAAAATGATTGAATTGGTAGTTTAGATTAAAGATTGTGAAAAACACATAGGAATTATCATACAGAAATGTAGCAAAGCGTCAGAAATCCCTCTTGTATCAAGTCTCTATATTCAGTACTTGATTCCTTTTAATTACTCGATTGAGGGTTTCACTTCTCAAACCAACAATCAGAAGATATTTCAATTTAAGACACATTAAATTCTAAGGTAATCGATGAAATACTTTCTCTATGTTAACAGCAAACTATGTTATCATTATGACCCATCTAACGTTGACAATATACCCAAGGAAATACTGCAGCAGAAGATTAACTCATAATACAACAATACCAGTTACAACTGGGTTCCCCAATCACACATAGAAAAAGCATGATGAGTGGTAAAAATATCACAATTTCCCACTCATTTGACCTAATATTTTGTATAGTTTCTCGAGTTTTGTGAATATTTTGATGTGTTTTGTGTTATTTTGTAGATAAAAAAAGTTTCAGGACTCTATGGAAGTAATTTGGGGCCAAAACAGTGAAAAATGGACAAAAGGCAAAATTGTAATTTGGCACATCGCGACGCGCAATCCTTCTGCGTCGCGATCACTAACGTGCGCCGCCTGCTAAAATGCGTCGTGCGACATGTCATAATCTGAGAAGTCTGCTAACATGCGCCAGATGCTAACATGTGTCTACCACGTGTCAACATCAGAGCAGATCCACTAACGAGCGTTGTGACAAGTGTCGTCATCACATGCTGACGACAATCGCCATCGTCACATGTCATCTACGTGTCATCCACGTGTCAGCCATGTGGCATCTACATCAGTCACATGTCGAGTCATCTTGCCACATGTCAGCCACATCATCATCAGCCAATCATTTTATGCCACGTGTCACCATCACATGCTGCCGATAATCCAAATCACCATGTCATCACCACGTCAGCATAATTATTGAGTAATCATTCAGCTCCCAAGCCGCCAGGACACGTGTCAGTCGATCCGAATTTGTCGTAGCAAACTACGAGCGTCGCAACGTGAAAACGTTGTTGCGTCGCGACGCGCCCCACTTATACACCCCTATAAATTCATCTCGAATTTCTGATTTCAAATGTAACTTCCTCTCTGTAATTCCTTGAGAATTCTAAGGAGTTTGTATCAAGTTTGCTTAATTTCAGTTTTGTAATTAATTTTATTTACTTTTTGTAATAGTAATTTACTTTCTTTACGTTTTCAGTTTTTACTATTCAGCAATGGGGAGGTAACTTCCCCCTGCTATGGTGAAATGTAAAGCTTTTATTATTTCTATTTAGAATAATCTCCCTTAATTATAATATAATAACTATTTAAAACTTGACTTAATGAGGATACCGCTATATTGGTCGGTTGGTAATTGTTATTAAATTAGTTTTAACCTGACTAAACAAGGATACCGCCTGGTTGGTCGGTTGGTAATTAATTATTAATTTGACTTAATCAGGTTACCACCTATATGGCTGGTTGGTAATATCACACAAGTTAATATATTATATTAAAGGAGATATCTAAAATAGTAGTAATAAAAGTGGATCCTTTAACCCTAGCATTTTCTTTTATTGTACATTTTCATTTTTAATTTATAGCATTTGCTTTTAATCATTTTACTTTATGTCTTTTATTTTTAAGTTTTTACTAGTTGTAAATATGTGTCATAGCTAAGCCTGTTATCTGGGGTTGTGATGAATTCCAATATCACCGGTTTATAAGAAGTATTTTATAGTTTGCGTAATATAAAGGTTTACTTATTAAGTCTTAAGCATAATGCGTCTTGTTAACTGGCCACTAATAAGATTGATCTGGTAAACTTAAAATAAACTTGACCAAAGAATTTTAGGTTTAAGACCCTAGACTTAATAGCCCACGATTTTCCTTGAGGATAGATAACCCTTTAATAGATTTCCTTACATGATAGACATATACATGTCGGGAGGGGGTAACCACAATTGGAACTTAGTCTTAATGAATCCAGGTAATTTGATTAAAATAGACATATGATTTAATTGGGTTACACTAGGTATTTACATCCGACCATCGACAGAGGCTTTTGCAGAATTTCGTGTTCCAGGTTAGTAAACCAATTTATTACACAAACATGAAATAACCACTTCATCTTTAAAAATATATTGGAAGAAATCACAACCCTGGATAGTTTTATAAATTTGAATTTTCCTCAATCTACTTTCACGTCTTTTTATTTACTTGTTTTAATTTTAAAGTCACATTTCCAATAAAACAATCAATCCAATAGATACTAGTAATCATTTGGCTTCATAAAATTAATAGATTAGGTATTAAGTCCTCGTGGGATCTATACTTTTTATACTACTTGAACGATACGTGCGCTTGCGTTATACGAGTGTGACATCGCCGATCAAAGCATGACTATTCCTATATGAAAATTAGTAAAACAGAATCTCTGGATTATAAATCAAAAGATAATAGAGAATAAAGAAATATCAATTATATTAAACGTTGAAGATCATTCAGGAATCAAGAACATGAATATAAGAAGTTAAGTACACACGAGTTCATTCCTAGCTTTACTTAGAAGATTAGTTCTCCATACAAAAGAAAGACATAGCCTGAAGGAATCGGAGAGACATCCTGTCTGGCCTAAAGCTTCCTCGTTCTTCTCTCTCAAATATGTGATTTGGACTATTTGATGTGTATTTATTTTCTCTCTTTTAGGGTTTGGGATGAGCATAGGTATATATAGGGAAGTTCCGGAGTCCTTGTACATATAAAACCCGACTAAACTAAGTTTTTGGGCATCTGTCGGGGCGTTGGAAAGTAATTTTGAGGTGGTGTCTCGATGCCAGAAGATGGGAGTCGCGACGCCAACTGATTTTTCTGGTGTCATATTTTCTGTGTTTCTGCTCTTCCCGCTTGCTTCTGATGCTTCCGTAAAGTCCCAAAACACGTACAATTACTCCAAGATCCATGTTTCATTCATTCCTAATAATAAAACATAAAAACAAATAGAAATAAGATTAAATACTCGATGATAAAGTTTAGTTAGTGATGTTCAAAGTACATTTTCATGCAATTATCATGCCTCCATTCTCATGTCTCCACATGGACGATCCCGGATCAAGGTAGCCATACAGTTATAGAATGGACCGCAGCTATAGATAAACCACAAATAAAGTACCCTCTTTGTTTGCTCTTTATGGACTATTTTAGATTACTAACTTTTGACTTAAATCCTCTTATGTACGACACTCATACACTAAGTCTGAAGATACATGAGTAATCTAGGGTAAACATGATAATATACAATATGCGATATTAAACAAACACTTTGATAAATGAACAATGCATTATTTTATTTCATCAAACATAATACTATTTACATTACATGATGCTCTAGAGCATATATCCCAACATATCGTGGTACCAGAAACTAAAAACAAGGTATGATAAGTTATAGGTTATGTATAATAGGACATGACTGAAGAATACTATTTGAAGTAATATAGTCTTCTGAGGGAGTTAGTAATGCAGTAGTTTCTTCTATAATTGAGGTTTATAACTAATACCGAAGTTTGCACAGTAGATTCAAGAATTAGTAGAGAAACCTTGGCCATTAACTGAATTCATACAACATTATGTACTAGAGAGATCATTAAAGAGACTACATTATAATAAAAGGTTAAGAACCTCATGTATGCTCAAAGTCCGGGAAACGAAGGTCATTAGGACTTGATTGGTATTAGAGGAAATGAAAGAATGATAACGAAATGAAGGAAATCTGGGATGATATTTAGCTAGCAAGAATCATACATAGGTAATGATAAGGAAAGATCTAGATGGTTGATGTATGGGAAGCTATAAATTGAGCAATAAATAGCTTTAGTAAAAGACAAGCCTAATTCTATATTTATTATGTCATTGTGAGGATTTCCATGGGTTAGAAAGGAAGCGGGGCAGATTACATTTTCCTAGCTAGATTAAGACTTCATGGTAACATTTGTTATATATGGAACTAATCAGAGTAACTTTAGGTTGAGGAGTAAGGGGTATAGTTCTATAGTTTTCTCAGAAATTTAGTAGCCGATAATAACTCGTGACCCAAGGACTAAGGATTGCATTTCTGAAGGCTACTCAGTTTTAGGCATATGATAGCATCTTAGGTAACAGATAATGCATGATAGTTTGGTCGCCCAGTTAACACGCAGACTAGGATTCGGGACAAATCCATTTTAAATGGGTGAATGTAATACCCTGGTCGAACCATTCATACTCGGTAGAGTGAATCACTATGCATAACACCTATAAAAAAATAGGTTTCACACCTTAGGAATCTTGTACGGAGGTCCCGAATAAATATATAGATTCAATACTTTTACTATTTATCTGAGTCAACTGGCGGCTCTTTCATATTTCAGCCCTGATTTTTTCTTAAGATGTCCAATTTTTTTCAAATTTTATATCATCGAAAATATTAGACCACGGCCTACAACTTTTGTGTTGAATATTTTCTCAAATTCGGACCAGAACTAGGTTGAAAATTTAAGTTAAATTCACATGAACAATAAAACTCATGAGTGCTCTAGAAATTACTATATTTTTCTGATTTCTCTTTGCATTATTTTGTTAATTACATCAGCCCCTCCTCTGTCTATATAAAGAGTACTATTACTTCATTTATTTCAACATAAAAAAAACGTGAATAAGGAAGCCCCCTCAAGCCATTACTAATCCTTGAGCTTCTCTTCATTGCTCAAGCAGCCAATGAAGACTCTTACCTTATTCTTCATGAAAGTAAGCTTCTTAACACCTTTCTCTTCTTTAATTCCAGTTTTGGGAAGAATGTTTGAAGCCCAAATTGTATCTTTCGAACCCTAGAAATTCATCTTTGCATTTTGGTCAAGATAGAGTAGATACCATGCATTTTTAGCATCCTAGGACTATACACAAATAGAATGAGCTTCATTTGGAAAAATCCCAATTTTCCTCAAAGCTTAAGGACTGGCCAACTATTATATGGCATGTAGGGGCTGTTGTTGCTTTTAATTGATAATGAATGATCGTGGTTGAAAGGTTTGGATGATGTTTAGCTTGTAAAATGTTATGTTGTAAAATTTTGAGTGGGAGGACGGGTAAGATTCGGTGAAGCTAGAAAGGAATGGAGGGCTGTTTTAAATGTAATATGAAGTCTTGAATCATGTAGTTGTGCAATGGTGTTGTAAAATGAGGATATGGTAAGCTAGGATTGTAAGAATTATGGAATTTAGGCATGTCGCACACCAAGTGTTCGACGTAATGCCATGCTCGGGTTAAATTAAAGAATTAAACATATTTTGTTTGTTATGAAGAGTGTTTATAATAGTGGACATTCTATTGAGGGTTTCTGGATTAAATATATTAAATTAGACGGTGAAATAAGGAAGATAGATAGCGAAGTCAGTTTTTGTCCATTTTCGGACAGCCTGTGTTTGGTTGCTTATAACTTGTGTTATATATGTCCAATTGATGAACCATAAATATCTAGGTAAACTAGACACATATATGAGTAACATATTAAAAATTCAGAATTTTTAAACTTAAGATGAAGTCGAACCGAAATTGTGAAATTAGGCTACATGCTGCCACTAAATCCAATGTTTCAGCATGAACACCTCATGAACTTTGGCTTATAACTTGATTTTATGAAATCAGAATTGAGATCCGTAAAAATTCGAATAAACTAAATATATTAAGAACCATTCTACTAAAATTTCAGTCTCGGATTCATTCTCAATTAGTTATGGTGATTTTTCAAAATTAAGAGTTGAGTAGTAAATTCTTAGTGACTAGTAGAATTTAAATTTCCGCTCCCGTACTTGTGTAACTTCAAACCCGAGCCCGTAAAAAATTCGTAGACCACAAATATAAGTTAGTAACTCAATGAAGTCAAGTATTAATGCATTGCATATTTTATTTATTGATCGGAAGCATATCTCACAACTTATATTCTAATAAAGTTTATTGATTATAGATTATCGCAGGAACCACGACTTTCTTTGACATCATGAAGTAGTGCCAAATAGTTTCTAAATTTATGAGTGGATAGTTTATTTTCATAATATTTTATTAATTTTATAAAGTTAAATGAATTTAATTAAGTATAAGTTATACTTTGAGATGAGACAAAGATGCAAAAATATTTTGATGAGTTAAAAATATTTTTAGACCAGTAGAGAAATTTTATCATGTTTTTTAAAATTTGAGACGATTTCTTTTATGACTTTTATAGATTAAAAACCCAATCTCAGAAACTTTTGGAATTGACGAATTATGAAATTGACAGATTATGGAATTGACGAATACAGCAGACATGTACACATGTAGTTTCAAGACTAGAGGGACAGTGCTACATGACGCCCCTAGATCCTAGATTTAGGGCCAAGATGACAGCATTGATTAGCGCTCATGTCTCTAGTTCATTGACTTGGGGGACGGCGATACGTAATGCCCTAAGACACTAGTTTGGCGTATAAGGATGCTGCAATACGTAACGCCCCCATTCGTCATGTGTTTTACAGATGAGATTTTCAGAAACAACAGTTTTATGAAAGAATTTTAGAAAGAATTAGTTTTACGAGAAATCTCAGAGTTTTACAGAAAGAAAGAAGTTTTTAGAAACGTTTTTCAAAATAGATTTGTTTTCAGTAAAAAAAAGTTTTCATAGAAGATTGGTTTTTCTTATAAAATAAGATGATTTTGGTTTCGGAAATAAAATTTTCATAAAGCATTTTAATTCCTGTTTTAAATTGTCCACCCACTTGGTCGTTCAAACGATCTAACTCCCCCAGTGTTTTTTGTTTTGTAGGTCTACTCAGAGGACGAGTTCGAGAGGATGGACATTGATGGTAGTCACTAGGGTTATTGGGTCCACACATCAGTCAGATGTAAGGTATATGGATCAGTCAAAGTCAATGTTGTAATAGTTAAAGTACAAGTCGGGTTTAAGTTGCATGAGAGTCTTTACTTAAGGTTGTCAGAGTCAAAGTTACCAGAGTTTAGCATAATAAGTTCAGTGTTGTAAAAGACAAAGTTTACTTAATGAAATTAAGTTGGGCAAGTAGCCCTCAAGTGTAAGCGTGTGATTCATGTTAGTAAAATAATTAGAAAAACAATATAGTTAAAATAGTCTGTCAGTTAGTTAGAGGATAAGGGTGATAGGGTGACTTATTTCATGCCAGTAGCATCTCTAGGAGGGGGATGTTACACTCTTATATTATATGTATATGATATGTTGATTGTTGGAAAAGATGCAATGAAGATCAGTCAGCTGAAGAAGAAACTCTCTAAATCTTTTGACATGAAAGACTTAGGACTAGCTGTAGAACACAGAAATCGGCGACGTTGTCCCGGGCTCGCGGCCCATTCGGGAGTACGGAGTAGCCCGCGGGGGACTAAACCGGAGAAATAAAAAGGAGTCTCCACCTAGCGTGAACTGGGAAATGATTTAAGGCTGCACTCACCCCTCGCAAGGAAAGACCTCAAACCATTGGGTTCGGAATGGTCCCTTACTTATGCCAATTGTAATGAAAAGATTTATGCAATAGTACAACCAAATATCATGCAACACATACAAGATAATTTAAGCAACATGCAAGTTTGCACCCCCATAATCGTAAATAAAGAATGAAAGCAAAATACATAAGTCATGAACGTATTAAACAATGAAGTGCAATAATGTAATTAATAACAACTATAAAGGGATTAATAATAAAAGGGAGAACATACCAAATAAATAAATGCGGAAATATAAATAATTAATAACGGTAAAAGCGTCAATAATGAAATGATATGATTAATTATGTAATGCAAAAGAAATGACCAAAGAAGCAAACATGCATAAAATGTGATGAAAAGAAATCTGTTCACTGTATGTGTGTTCGTGTAGTGTTTGAAAACACGTTCGAACGATAAACAGAATGTTTGCATTCCTATAGCATTCGGAAATGCATTCGAACGAGATAAGACCTGATGCATGATAAAACAAAACGCATGCGCGTTCGAGTAGCGTTCGTAAACATGTTCGAACGGACTGAGGCAGAATGCATACATTCGTGTAGCGTTCAGAAATGCGTTCGAACGAGATTACCAAAATGGTATCTGAAATGACGCAAACCCATATGTGAATAAACAAATACATAATATAGGACTTCGTATGCCCGATTGAATATATTTCACATTCAATCGAGTGCACTTCGTCCGGCGCAGCAAAACATCGTGGTAGAGGTAGCCTTTAGGCATTTCCCTCAAAATAGAGGACCTTAATCCACCCTAGTTAGCCCATGAATATTAAATTATCAATGCATGAATAAACAATTAAATAATATGGGACCTTGTATGCCCGATTGAACATATTTCACATTCAATCGAGTGTACCTCATCCGGCGCACCGAAACATCATGGTAAATGTAGCCTTTAGGCATTTCCTTTGCATCGAGGACATTTAATCCACCCTAGTTAGCTCATGCGCACTAGAATGCAATGCATGCGTAAATAAAGCAATGATATGCAAAGGGTAAATGACATAATAAAAGGCGCGGAAAAATATTGTGGTAAATATAGCCTTTAGGAATTCCCCTCGAAATAGAGGACCTTTAATCCACCATAGTTAGCCCATGCACATTAAATTAGCAATGCATGAATAAACAAATAAATAATATAGGACCTTTTTATGCCCGATTGAACACGTCTCACATTCAATCGAGCGTACCTCGTCCGGCGCGGAAAAACATCATAGTAAAGGTAGCCTTTAGGCATTTCCCTCGAATAGAGGACCTTTAATCCACCCTAGTTAGCCCATGCGCATTAGAATGCAATACATGCGTAAATAAAGCAATGATATGCAAATGGTAAATGACATAATAAAAGGCGCTGCAAAATATTGTGGTAAAGGTAGTCTTTTGGCATTTCCCTCAAATGGAGGACCTTTAAACCAACGTAATTAGCCCATGCGCATCAAGTAACAATACATAAATAAACAAAATGCATAAAAAGATAAATAGCGGGACGATAAGCATGGATTTAAATCACAAAATGAAACACGTGCTTGAAAGTCCCTCAAGCGGTACGTGGAGTTGTATCCCAAGTACAGACCGCACTACCATCCATTCTGATTCAGCTACGAAATTTACGTATGGGTTTCCATCCGATATACCGCAAGAGATAGCACGCAATCATCAACTTAATGTATGCATGGAATATGATAATGCATGTGATGCAACAAAAAATAACTGAAACGATAGATAGTAAGGTAAATGTGAAATATGAAAGGAAAATAAATGACTGAAAATAAATACGAAATAGTAAAGAGATGTGACCAATGGTTTGGTAGTTTTTGATATAGGGCTTCGCATGCCCGGTTGGACGTATTCCACGTCCAACCAAGCATGTCGTGTCCTGGATAACAAAATAAAATATAACAAAGGGTGGCCTCGGGTCTTACCTTTTAAGATGCTCCTCAGAAGTGCGTTACGCCGTCGCCGGAAGGGTTAATGCTCCTTTATTTTTCTGGTTTGCCGCTATTTTGGACTGCCATTTCCGCTGTTTTCTTCATTGTTTTTGTTGCTGTTTCTGGTTGTTGTTTTTGGTTACTGTTTGCGGTAATTTGGGGCTGTTTTGGGTGACTATTTTTGTGGTTTTTTCGGTGGTTTAGGGGACTGTTATGGGGACTGTTTTCGGTGGTTTAAGGGTACAGTTTGGGGACTATTTTTGGTGGTTTAAGGGTGTAGTTTGGGGCTGTGTTTGTGTGGTATTTAGGGGCTATTCGGTTTGGTGGAGGGGCTGCTGGGTTAAAGGTTGTGAGTTGGCCGTGAGAAGAGAGATGAAGCCGAGTTTAGGGTTTCTTTTTTTTTTATTTTTGAAGTGCCGTGGATCCTTGTTGATGCCGAGAGGGGTGGCTAGTGTGGGACTTTTGCGTGTGTCAGTTTAGGGTTTATTTATTTGTTTTGGCCGTGAATATGTTAGGGTTTATGTGTGGCTGTCGAGAGTCCAGGAAGAGGCTTTGGTGGCTGCCGAGTGGATATGCGAGAGAGAAAGGTCTGTTGTTAGTGGCTTGGTTTTATTATTTTATGGTCGGTGAGGCTACCGGGTTTTTTTTTTGGTCTTTGTTGTTAACGTGTTTGTGTTTGAGAAGAAGAGAGAGTTGGGAAGAGGTCGTGAGTTGATTAGGTTTTTTTGTAGGGTTTTCTTATGATTTCGTGTGAGTGAGGTTCAGTGGAAGGAGAAGACGTGTGTGCCTTGGCAGTATTAATGAGAGGAAGAGAGGGCCGAGAGGAAGAGGAGAGAGAGGCTGCCCTGAGAGAGGTCCAAACGAGGGTTTAGGATTTCATTGTGGTTTATAGAGAGAGATAGGGGAGGCGTCAAGAATGAGCTAGGGTTTTATTTTGTATTTGTAGAGAGAGGAAAGTGAGTTAGGCGAGAGAGAAGCGAGAGGGTTTATTTTTTTTGTGTGTTTTTCTGTGATTGAGAGCCAATGAGATTAGGGTGGGTTTAGGTCTTCTTTTATAATGGTGGATCTAGGGTTTCCTTGTGTGTGCATGGATTAAAAAAGGAAACAAATCAAATAAATAAGAGATGTGTTTAATTAAGTTATTTAGGGAAAGAAATTTGTGTAATTTTGGTGGGGAATATCTTTAATTTAGGAGGTGATTTATTTAAATTAGGAAGGGGATTTGTTTTGATTTTAATTGGATTTGATTTAATTTAATTGGATTTGATTGGATTTAATTTAATTTGTGGCATGTGTTTTAAATGTTTTAATTATTTTTGGATTGGGCTTGGGCGAAATGGGTTTTGGATGAGTGCGGGGGTTTTAGGTCGAGGCTTAAATTTTTTAAAACAGGGGTTAATCGAGCGAACTCGAGGCCACAACGAGTTAATTTTTTTGATGTATTTATTTTTAAATTTTTCCCTTCCGACGTCCGTTTCCCGCGACTTCCATAACTTATCGGGCAGTGCCTACATACGAGGCTCATCATTGGGCTTTATGTAAAAATGCAGTGTCTACAGTCCCCCCCACTTTGATGGGACTTGTGCAGTGTGTGACAGTGACAATCTTATCAAAGTCATGCATGCATTTTTACTTACTTGGGTTGTCGGTTGTCGTACTTACCTGCTGCTTTGCGAGATGCTTCGAACTGAGTTGATGTAAGATGATGGTTCATTTCCGAACCGAGCTGATGTAAGACGATGGTTCATTTCTGAACCGTTACTGATGTGAGATGATGGTTCATTTCTGAACCGTTATTGAGTTGAGATTGTGGTCCATTTCCGAACCGTTCCTGATGAGAGATGGTCCATTTCTGAACCGTTACTTGATAGGTTGTTCATTTCCGAGCCATTACTGATGAGAGATGATTCATTTCTGAACCGTTACTTGATAGGTGGTTCATTTCCGAACCGTTACTGATGAGAGATGGTCCATTTCCGAGCCATTACTGATGAGAGATGATTCATTTCTGAACCGTTACTTGATAGGTGGTTCATTTCCGAACCGTTACTGATGAGAGATGGTCCATTTCTGAATCGTTACTTGATAGGTGGTTGATTTCTGAGCCGTTACTGATGAGAGATGGTTCATTTATGAACCGTTACTTGATAGGTGGTTCATTTCCGAACCGTTACTGATGAGAGATGGTCCATTTTCGAATCGTTACTTGATGGTGGTTGATTTCTGAGCCGTTACTGATGAGAGATGGTTCATTTCTGAACCGTTACTTGATAGGTGGTTCATTTCCGAACCGTTACTGATGAGAGATGATTCATTTCCGAACCGTTACTTGATAGGTGGTTCATTTCTGAACCGTTACTGATCTGATGGTGGTGGTCCATTTCCGAACCGTTATTGATTTGGGATTGTGGTCCATTTCCGAACCGTTACTTGTTGAGATGGTTCATTTTCGAACCGTTAATTATTCGCTCATATTTGTTGCTTTTTTTTTTCTTCGAAACCTGCGAACACAAAAATACAAATTGCATGTATATGATGTGTATGCATGTATGCATGGATGCATTCCCTATTTCGATGGGTTAGGCCTTCATTGTGCTTATTTGGCGCCTTTCGCCTATTAATGCCTTTAGTCGCCCCCAGGCTTGCCTACAATTTTCTTATGTCAATTTTATTCCGCTTTTTACTTGCAATTGAAGTTCCCTCGGGGTTCTCACATGTACCAAGATTAGACGTATTTGTCCAATTAATATCAAATATGATGATGTCACTCATGTTATAACGTAAATCGAAAAAGGTTCGAACAAGTAAGTAAAACAATGTCTTTGTGACTAATAAATGCGAGATTCAAAATAAATGTCTTCGTCATCTGCAGCCTTGTCTTCTCGGTTTCTTGAGCATCAGATTCTCCGATTGCAGCAGTTCTTCTTTCTATGCATTATTCTCTTTATTACTGATCGAGAAATTTTTTTCGAGAATCCATCCCTTGCCCCGTTTCATCTTCACTACTGCTACCCCATATCTCCATGTATAAGGCTCGGTGGTCGATGGTTTGGAGGACAAGGCTTTCTGGTAGGCCGGAGCTAATCATGTAGGTGGGTGGTGGAATATAGTGGTAGTTGGGTAGATGGTTTCTGTGTGTATTGGGTTGTTCTTTTTCTGGATCGGGTATTTTATGGGCGTCAATGAGGTTTTGGATCTCATGCCTAAGGCGGGTGCAGTTGTCAGTTTCGTGGCCTTTCCTCTGATGGAAGTGACAATATAGGCTTAGGTCAAGGTTGGGTGGCACAGGGTTTAGAAGTGGTTTAGGATCTAAAAGGTTCTAGGAGTCCTTGCATCTTCAGCTTTTCAAACACCTTTGAAAGAGGCTTACCAAGGTTGGAAAACCGCCTGTTTTTTATGGCAGTGACCTCAGCAGTAGCGGGCATGGTCCTTGAAGGCCCCCAATAGTCCTTCTATTCTGGCCATAGAACTTTCTGTTCTTAACTTATTCCTCCTTAATATCCATAACAGTCTCACTCAACTGTCGAACATCGCCAATCATAGAGGTCATCCTCCTCAGCTTGTTATAAATAGAGGGCTTGGTGCCCTTAATGATCATCTTAATCTGGTCCTTCTCCGAGGGCCGAGTCTACATTTTCAAGAGTTGGCTTCTCCAGTGATCTACATAATCCTTGAAGCTCTCCTCCAGCTTGTGCTTGGTATTCTCCAAGTCACGGAGCGACAAGTCAATCTCCATGTTTGTGACATACTGATTTAGAAAGGCTTCTACTAATGCCCTCCAATCATCTTTGACCTTTCTCTCCAGGCCGTGATACCATACCACGGGCGCCCCTATAGTGACATCTCGAACATCTTCTGAACCTGACGCTTCGACAGACCCACTGAACTCATCACAGAAACATACTGTCAGAGATGGACCCTCGGATCCCCTTCCCATTGAACTTGGCTGTGTCGGGCATCTTGAACTGAGAGGGCATCTGCTCCTCAAAAGTCATCGCATCGTAGCCTAACAAATCTTCATATTTACCCTTCAGTTTACGGGTAACTGACTCTACCTGATCCCTAGTTTCTGCAATTCTGCCTGAGACCCGGCTACCTTTCTTATAGCATACTATTCCATGTCATCATCAAAAATAGGGATCTCATCACTTACCCCATTCAGAGGCTCCTCAAGCCTGACATTCTCATTGTTTTCTACTCCCCCTGTACGGGGCACTGCCAGACTGGCCACGACGGTGGCTAAAGCTTGTAAATGTTCAGTAATCTTAGTGACGTTGGTCTTTAATTGATCCATGCGGGAAGTCTCATTATCTGACTCACTCATGTTTACTAACTGTTTTTTAATGAGCCTTCTTTTTTCTCTAACCCAACGGATATCTGTTATGGCTGTTAAAACTGTGAGTTAGCATGATGCATGTATGCGTGTGATGCGTGAGATATATAAGATGTATGTGGTTATCAAAACAACATATATCCTTTCGACCTTATTCCTCTCATACTCCTGGTAAGTCTATTTCTATCCTAGGTATGGCTCATTTTATGCACCATTGTAAGGTACACAAAATCGCTCTATCCTATGCTACGGGGTGAACCTTGGCCACTTCTATCCCTTTCCATCGGTAAAAGACAAAGACCACCCATTTACAACATGGACCAAGCCTATTATGGGATTATGCCATTGTCTAGAAACGACGAATTGGGCTTTCAGCAACCGCGGTCATGAGGATGAACTTGGAGGTATCCAAAGTACACAAATATGTCATAACAAGGTGTATCCTTTCTGGATGAAAGCCAGTGCAGATATCGGACCCATACTTCTAGAATACTTGGATCGTATTTGGATTTTCTAAGCCCATCAAGGTTTTCATACAAGTTGGCCCATTATTATTTTAAAGCATTCAATCACATTATTGCGAGGTGCAAACTTGTCCCAGTTGTAAAAGTCCCAACAGGTTTACACTTTTGCAATGATGTGGCTAAACAACTTCAAATGATAGGGGGCCCAAACACAAGTGGCCCATCGGCATTTTAGAAGCTTTTGGCCCAATTGTCATAAGGCACAAACTCGTCCCAATTTAAATGACCCAACAATTTCACATCTCATGACAAGAAGTCCAACCGAATCCAAATGATGATGGTCCCAAACACAAGCATAAAAGGGTGGCTTCTATAGGTCATACAACTATGGTTCATATGCAGGTTTATAGGAGTATAGATAAAGGCTCCCGCCGGCGAAGGATTGCCCACAACTAAGTCTCCCCACTCAAGGGTTCGAGCAACCAAGTGAGCGCACCTTTTTTATACGCTACGGTACGTGCCAACAAGTGATGATACATGAATGACTGTCAAATGGATTCCTTATTGAAGATTCCCCAGAGGGAGGGTGGAGCGAACTCTCTTAAATACCCTTGCCTCTTAGGCTCTTATCGCCTTGGTGACAGGAATAAACAATAGATCCTCCAAATTAGTCCATCACGGTAAGCTTTGAGTAAATGATTATCTAGGTGTCTTCACAACTTTTCCTTTTGGCTATAGAAAGGTAGTGAGTGAAGGAAGACACCAAATCATTATCTAACTTTAATAATGCCTTTGGTTAAACCTCTTGGATCCAACCCGCTTGTAGACATGGTTAACTAAAGCAAAAATCACAAATATTACAAGACACTATTTCAGGCCGATTCTCTATCCACAGTGGAGTCGCCAGACTGTAGAACACAGAAATCGGTGATGCTATCCCGGGCTCGCGGCCCGGTCGGGAGTACGGAGTAACCCGTGGTGGACTAAACCGGAGAAATAAAAAAGAGTCGCCACCCAGCGTGAATTGGGAAATGATTTAAGGCCGCACTCACCCCTCGTAAGGGAAAACTTCAAACCGTTGGGTTCAGAATGGTCCATTACTTATGCCAATTGTAATGAAAAGATTTATGCAATAATACAACCAAATCTCATGCAACACATACAAGATAATTTAAGCAACATGCAAGTTTACACACCCATAATCATAAATAAAGAATGAAAGAAAAATACATAATTCGTGAACGTATTAAACAATTAAGTGCAATAATGTAATTAATAACAACTATAAAAACATTAATAATAAAAGTGAGAAAATACCAAATAAATAAATGCGGAAATATAAATAATTAATAACGGTAAAAGCGTCAATAATGAAATGATATGATTAATTATCTAATGCAAAAGAAATGACCAAAGAAGCAAACATGCATAAAATGTGATGAAAAGAAATCTGTTTACTGTATGTGCGTTCGTGTAGCGTTTGAAAACACGTTAGAATGGTAAACAGAATTTTCGCATTCGTATAGCTTTCGGAAACGTGTTTGAACGGGATAAGACCTGATGCATGATAAAATAAAACACATGCGCGTGTTGGTTTCTATTAAGGTCCCGGATCGATTATAAGCATGAAAAACATTGCGAATACATATCGACGAAGTTGCGGAATACTCACATCGATCGGTTGAGACGATTTGAAGACGAATCAAGCCACAAATAGCCCACTGTTTTGGCGCCCACTGCAGCAGATTTGCTCACTGGTTTGAGCTGATTCGGGTCTCATTTCGAAGCTCCAAACTCCGTCGGATGAGTCCCGCCTCATGGGTGGACTTCCCTAACACCTTCGCAATAGTCGCAAGTGTGCTAGCACTTAGATTTTTCCTTGAAAAATCCACTCATTGCTTCCCATAAGTCCACGCCAAAACTGGTATGAAACCAGTAAGTTTTCTTCCATTTTGGCGTGAAGAGAAGAAGGAAAATGGGAGAGAGAGTTGTGTTATTAGTGGTAAATCCTTTCAAAAAAGGCTTTATATATTTTCCAACCAAAATATCAAAGATTTACCAAATAATTATTTACTAAATCAAATGGTAAATGCTTCCACATACTAATACTATTACACCAAAACACATCAACTATTCATCATTTTTATCAAAGTGACATGTTGTGTGTCCATCACTCAATCAATCACATCCATCAAACAATCAATCAATCACTCAAAGTGACATTTGATTTGACGCTTGATGTGACGAGTGATTTGACGCTTGATGTGACTTGCGTCGCCGCACTCGAATTCGAAATACGAATGCGCTCGCAATCACACTCGGGCTCGGTTCGCTAATTCCTAATTAGCGAGTTTTCCGTCGCGTCGTAATTAAATGATTACGCCTAGCGAATTCACTATTCACGTCGCTAACGAATTAATTCTAAATTAATTCGTTCGCCCGAATTAAAATCAATTTCAATTCCGCGTCGAAATCCAATTTCGTTTAATATATCGAATATATTAATTTACCGATTAATTCCAAATTAATCGTTATCTCTCTCTAGACGATATTTTATCCTAGACGATATTTTATCCTAGATAAAATATCTCCGTAATTAATCCTAGATTAATTTTCTCTTTCTTCTATATAATCCCAGATTATTAATGAGTGCGAGTTATGCGTCATCGGTGCATTATCGGGAAGCGACCCATGAGATCCCCGGATAATTCTGCAGTAAATACGGTCGTCGGAGTATCCGAATCACGTACGTACCAAGTACTACGTTCTACCGATTTACGAGACAAGATCGGCTTCTAGCAAAGCACGAAGTCTATCCAATTCTCCGGTATATTCTCTAAGAATATTTAAGATCTATATCAAGCGTAGTATACCAAGTATCGTGTATATCAGCCCAGTATCGGATAGTCACGTGCTAGGGCTGGGGCTGGATAAGTGTCTGCCCCGTCCGAAGCACATATCGGATGTCTGGTAACTAGTCTCTATAATCGGATATACATGACCTTGTCATAATATCCCGATGGCTGGCCAGCACTTAAGAGCACTAATACCGTATCCTGCGTGACATCATCTCCACTATGACTGGAGTGATACTTCCGTCTTGACATCACACCCAACACTCTACGATTCTCAATATACCCAGCAGTCGGCGTACACAGAACCGGTTAGAGTCCTAGACGACCTCAACAAAAGTATACTGATTGTCGTAAGCATTAGCGGTGCAAGTCTCAGGTTAAGACCATACACACCTACCCTGATGTCGGACTCCCATAGACACATAGTCATAATACCAATGGGATTCCGAGGGGTCTATCCAGAGCGAAGCTGTTTCCCGTACCATCGGTGAAACACAACCTCCTATCGCACTTGCATGAGTATCCAATACCCAATATATGAGAACTATGCCGTTGTGCCCTCACAACGCGCACAAGTGCAATACTAGCCTATTCCGCATTATCGATGTCCAGTCTCGATAATACTCCGGCTAGGGATATTTAATGATTAATCCTTCGTGGACTGATACTGTCTCATATCATCTCAATCCAGGAACTAATCATAGGGACCTCTCTTCATTTATATATCTAAGGTGATCTAATCACAAATGATGAGAGTGCAATTTCCTTGTCACATAGTTAATTTGTACAACAACACTATGATCTGTACAAATAGTGACGCTATGGGTCATGTTATCCAACAATCTCCCACTTGGCACATAGCCAGTCACTCAAGTGTCGAACACCCGAACTATGTACGGTTCGCTCAAATTGCTGAGAAAAGGTTTTCGTCAGCGGATTTGCCATGATTATCGTCTGACGCGATTTATACGATCATCACATCGCCACGATGTATGATCCGAACGAATCAGATGATATAGAAGTATATATCTGGATCGTCGATGAGACCTTTAATTCTTTAGCCTTGTGCTGACGCCTAGCTCAGCTGCTAACAGAACTATATCTAATCTAATTAGATTTATTATCGACCCAAATGGCTTCTATTGCTGCCTCAGCTGCAGCAATAATCCGCATTTGTTGTTTATTCGGCAACAGTATCTTGCTCGGAAGATTTCCAGCTCACTGTCCCGTTATTCAAACTTTATAGTACCGCAGTATTTAACTGTTTGGAAACTTGCGTAGTGATCCAGTCACTTCAAGTTCTCCTTCTCCATAGTTTAAGACAGCATCTTTAGTTCTCTAAGATACTAACAGATGTCCTTAACTTCAATCCAGTGACTATCACTTGGATTGACCGATTGTGACTCCATATGCTCAAAGCGTATGAGACACCATATCAAGTACATTTTAAATGTACAATTTCCCAGAGAGTGTTAACAACTCCAAATCTATCCCAGTAGATTTATTCCTTGAATAAAGGTTGTTACTCCCCAGAATTCTACGGAGAATTTCTATGAAAGCCAAGCTTTCACCAATTGCTTTATGGGAATTTCCTTGTCAGTGCGCTCCCACTAACCTCCTTATATACACAAGAATCATTTCGTTTTGAATCAAATCATTAACCATTATGATTATTTCAAAACGACAGTTCCAAGAACCTTATGCTTGCTTCAATCCAAACATGGATCGAATAACCCGCAAACCTTGTTTGTCGGTTATACAAAATCGTCAGGATGTTGTAAGCATCCTCCAAGAGGTTTCCTTTTCAGGAAAGCGATTTTGATCATTAACTGACACATTTCATAAATGAAATATGCAGTATCTACAAGCATCTTCAAAATGGATTTACCATGGCAACAGGTAAAAGGTTGAACCGTAATCAACACAATGTTGATAACGATACCTTTCCGTCAAAAGCCTAGCTTTGTACGTTGGTATGTTGCCATCCATGTATGTCTTCCTTGAAGACGTTTACAGTACCAATAGGCATAATGCCTTGCGGTACACAACAACTAGTATCCAAACATAGTTGTTATACATGGAATCCATTTCGGACTCATGGCACTTTGCCATAATAGGGAGTCGATACCTTGTATCACTTCCTCGTACGTAGTCGGTTGGTATACCTCCATAAGATTTACATCTTTAAGGGGTTACATCAGAAACCCATACCCCAGGTTGTTTCCTGATTCTCTCCGATCTACGCGGTTCTTGTGTATTCGAAGATTAATGGTACAGATTCATCATTGATGAACTGTTTGTGTTCCATTAAGGACTTCGTGCCTTGAATAGTATTACTCCGATTTTCATCGAGTATCACTATCCTCCCACTGACCACTGCATATCGGTGTTCCTCTTAGGAAAACCGCATGGTGAGCAACAATTATATTGTTCTCATGTGAGATTTATAAGTACTATACTTATGGTTTCCCTTAGGATAACCTATAATTGGCACTTATCCAATTTGGGTCCTTAGTTTGGTATCATCCAAACGTTATGCCCGGCATACCCAAATTATTAGGAATGAGAAACCCTGTTTCTTTCCTGTTCATATCCTATATGATATCTGTCAAACAGATTTATATGGAACCTTATTCTAAATAAGTTTTGCACTGTTAATACATATCATGTTGAAGGAAATGATAGCTCAGAGCGACTCGTGATAAACCTTATCATGTCCAACAAAATTTGGTTTTCGTTCGGACACACCGTCTAACTGACGTGTCTCGGGAGGAGTCCTCATCTGAAAGAATACTATACTCTTTCATGTATTATGAAACTTACTGCTTAAGTATTTTCCATTACGGTCTTACCGTGACGGCATAATACTATAGTCGATCTGTTTATCTACTTCGTGTCGAAACTCTAATAGTTTCCGATCTGTGTTCTTCAAAAGAAACACATAACCATAACGTGATGCCACATCCGTTAAGGTCACGAAATATTCATGTTCACATCTAGCCTAGCTAGATATGGGCCCACTAACTTCACCATGAATAGGGCTAACAGATCGGTGGCACTTACACTATTACCAAGTAAACAGTGTTTTAGGTACTTTACCTAACAAACTAGATTCGTAGACTTTATTTGAATAGTCAAATCAGTCCTAGTACCCACTCTTCAAAAGTGCGGATATACGAGTCTTGTTTAATTGTGTCCCAGACAACAATGCCACAAATAAGTCTCTATTGATCAAATCAATTTGAGCTATTTATTTGTCATTTTATATGTTTTGAGATTTTAATTATATTCAAAATATAAATTCTGTTATTCACATCTAATGTGTTTATCTCAGTATCATCTTTATATAATGAAACACTTAGTGTTCTAGAATATAAAGGTTTATCCACAATGGATTAAACACTGATATAGAGATAATGTCTCTAGTCAAACTAGTTACATTATAACAGTTCCTAATTTAAGTACACACCCGAAGGGTAGTTCCTAAACTTAGGTATCTACGGTCGAAACAGCGACTTTCGTCCCGTTTCCGATTCGCAGAGCAATCTCAGCTTGAAGTCAGTATCCTGCTCAAAGCAGATTCTGAACATCAATACATATATTTTATGTACCACACTAAGTATTTAAAATCTAATTTCAATACTAGTAGTGAACATAACTTTGACAAACTTTTAAAGTCAGAGCCTTGCCCTTTCTTTAATTCCTTCGTGTCTGCCATATCCAAATGGTAGTCACTTTGGGATATGTCAATTATCCTTTTCAATATTTCAGGAACCTTAGGCCAAGCCTTGGGTTTTTAGAATATCGAAACGATGTGCACCTCGTGCTACATGCCCAATTGCAAACTTTGACTTTTCACCTCTAGAATAGTCAATTAATTCTCCAAGAATTATTTATTGCAATTTTAATACTTATTAAATCTAAAATTAGATTTATGACAAGTATATTAAATTAAGCATTAAAGTCATCATCACATAAATCTTCCAAAGATTTTATGCTCTACTTATTTGCTTAATTTTGGGCTTAAGGTATAATAAGTTATTTTATCAAATAAAGTAACCTATTATTTATTCCCAATTTGAAAATTAAATCATTTAAAATATTTTAATCCCAGATTATATTTTAAATATCCAACTTTTCAATTTTATCTTGATTACAATAGTCCAACTATTTAATCAACGATTAGTGGTACTATATATATTATAATGATTATAATAGTCCAACTATATAATCAAATATAATCCAAATTAATTAACCTCAATTACATTGATTACTATAATCCAATTATAAAATCAACTGTAAACTGAAATTAATTAATTCAAATATATTGATTAATATAATCCAATTATATATAATCAACTATAATACAGTCCAACTGTTTATTAAAACAACATTAAATATTAGTCCAACTAATACTTTTAATATATGACGAGTGATATTTGTTTGAGCGCGTATGGCGAGTAATTGAACGAATATTGCAAATTCAATTCTTGCCTCCCACTATTTTTCGTCGAGCCTCTAACCCTCTGTCGAGTACTCGGGAAACCGTGTTTCCTAGTGGGCTAGGATCCCGTTAAATATCACACAATCTTGACTTTGGCCAACAAATTGTATGATAATTAACTAGGTAGATCTCTAAGATCAATTGGATCTCATCCAACTCCTAGATCCGGTAGGTGGACATCCAAGTCCGAAACATATATCTTATATATGCCTATATATCCAATATATAGCCTAACCTTTTTCCTCTGAATCAACTAGGCCTTGGCTTTGGCACAACAAACCTGATGATCCCAGTCAAGCGCGGACCCATTGACCATGGAAGCTTCGTAATCAATGTCGATGGACAAGAAGTGGTCTTGACTTTGGCCAACAAACCACAACTTGGACAAGACACCAATATGGAACAAAGCCTCGTGATTCAAGCACATCTTCGACGGACAAGGGCTTGACTTTGGCCAACAACCCATGCCAATCTAGGATCTTGAGCAAGAATCACTCAATGGAAGGAAAAGACGCATGATATTTTAATGAGGGCTTTTCGCGTGCAAATTGGCTACCAATTTCATTATCTTTGTTAAGGTCTCATCATCATACACCCTTAAACATGCATTCTAAATACATAATAAAGCGAGTATGAAAATAAATAATAATGATATGCGGATGGATACTTAACACATTGATCCTAGATCAAATCTCTCCCTTTCTCACTCAAGCTAGCACTTGTATTACTTCTACCCGTTACACTACACTTCTAAAGAAACCTCATTTACATTGAGGGGAATAGGTGAGAAGAGAATACAAAGAGAATAAAGGTGATAAGGCTGGACACGCAGGTCCAATTTAATAAATCGAATTTATTACAACAATTTCCAAAATTGCCCCACCCGACTAATATCCATCCGATATACATTATTCATTCATCACAACCACGTATTCACACAAAAGCATGCTATCAATCAATCTAATCAAATTAATTAATCTGATAATTATGTGATCATCCAATGTTCAAACAACGATTTGATTTTGCTCGAGTCAAACTCGTTTTTGCGAATAAGTACTCAAAGTACGAATTCATGAATTAAATTAAACTACATCATTAAATCCAATTTAACATGTATTTAATACTAATTCACTATTCAATTCCAAATTAAATATTACACTTTATTTAATAAACCTTTAACGACTTAAATTCCAAATTTAATCGCTTCGGGTCTCAAAGCCCGATTAACGTCCAACGTCAATTCAATTCAAGTCTAATGGGCTTTAATTAATTTCTTTAAGGCGTGGGCTTCGGCAACCAAAGCCCAATCAAGGAGTAACCCCATAAGCCTAGAAATCAATTTAGGCCCATTAGGCCCAATTAAACTTTAAAGGTTTATAAGTTGCATTTGGGCTTTATGGTAGTGGTTTTGGGCCCAATTGGATCCAATCCATTTGGCCTAAACCCAACTTGATAAAATCAAGCCCAATAAGCCCAATTACAACATAATAAGCCCAAATCCAATTTAAGGCCTAAATAACTAAATTACATGAATCCAATTCCGCAATTTAATTACCTAAAGTGCATTACATGATTAATCACCCAAATCAATATTTCCAAAACATGAAATTAGTCCAATTAATCATGCTCATTATCATCATCACATGTCCAACACATAAATGAAAAAATCAAACCCATTACATGCTTTAAAGCTCTCGGCCAAGGGAGTAATTTTGTCCGATTTGGTTTCAATCCAATCGAACCCACAATCGACATTAATTAACATCCCAATGATTTCCAATACATCCAATGTCAAAAATCAAAATCCAAGACTTTATAGGCATTATGAATCGGCCAACATATACATTTGGGGATTTATGTTCAATTCAAAATCAATCCAATTGACTTCAAATTAACATCATCCTACATGATTCTAACTCATCCAATGAATCAAAATCAAAAAATTCCAAGAATTCCAAAATTATACATCATTCGGCCAACATCCAATTTTGGGGAAAATTGTTCCAAATCACATTTTCTTGAAATTGATCAATCAATCTTCAATAAAATATATTAAGCATGCTCAAACATCCAATTCACAAAATCATGCTCAAACACATTTACCCAATTTTAAGCCCTAAAATTTTCATGCTCAAACCTAGGCTCTTGATGCCATTGTTGGTTTCTATTAAGGTCCCGGATCGATTATAAGCATGAAAAACATTGCGAATACATATCGACGAAGTTGCGGAATACTCACATCGATCGGTTGAGACGATTTGAAGACGAATCAAGCCACAAAAGCCCACTGTTTTGGCACCACTGCAGCAGATTTGCTCACTGGTTTGAGCTGTTCGGGTTCATTTCGAAGCTCCAAACTCCGTCGGGATCCCGCCTCATGGGTGGACCTCCCTAACACCTTCGCAATAGTCGTAAGTGTGCTAGCACTTAGATTTTTCCTGAAAAATCACTCATTGCTTCCATAAGTCCACGCCAAAACTGGTATGAACAGTAATTTTCTTCCATTTTGGCGTGAAGAGAGAAGGAAAATGGGAGAGAGAGTTGTGTTATTAGTGGTAAATCATTTCAAAAAAGGCTTTATATATTTTCCAAAAAATATCAAAGATTTACCAATAATTATTTCTAAATCAAATGGTAAATGCTTCCACAACTAACACTATTACACCAAAACACATCAACTATTCATTTCACTTTATCAAAGTGACATGTTGTGTGTCCATCACTCAATCAATCATCCATCAATCAATCAATCAATCACTCAAAGTGACTTTTGATTTGACGCTTGATGTGACGAATGATTTGACGCTTGATGTGACTTGCGTCGCCGCACTCGAATTCGAAATACGAATGCGCTCGCAATCACACTCGGGCTCGGTTTCGCTAATTCCTAATTAGCGAGTTTTCCGTCGCGTCGTAATTAAATGATTACGCCTAGCGAATTCACTATTCACGTCGCTAACGAATTAATTCTAAATTAATTCGTTCGCCCGAATTAAAATCCAATTTCAATTCCGCGTCGAAATCAATTTCGTTTAATATATCGAATATATTAATTTACCGATTAATTCCAAATTAATCGTATCTCTCTCTAGACGATATTTTATCCTAGATAAAATATCTCCGTAATTAATCCTAGATTAATTTTCTCTTTCTTCTATATAATCCCAGATTATTAATGAGTGCGAGTTATGCGTCATCGGTGCATTATCGGGAAGCGACCCATGAGATCCCCGGATAATTCGGCAGTAAATACGGTCGTCGGAGTATCCGAATCACGTACGTACCAAGTACTACGTTCTACCGATTTACGAGACAAGATCGGCTTCTAGCAAAGCACGAAGTCTATCCAATTCTCCGGTCATATTCTCTAAGAATATTTAAGATCTATATCAAGCGTAGTATACCAAGTATCGTGTATATCGGCCCAGTATCGGATAGTCACGTGCTAGGGCTGGGGCTGGATAAGTGTCTGCCCCGTCCGAAGCACATATCGGATGTCTGGTAACTAGTCTCTATAATCGGATATACATGACCTTGTCATAATATCCCGATGGCCGGCCAGCACTTAAGAGCACTAATACCGTATCCTGCGTGACATCATCTCCACTATGACTGGAGTGATACTTCCGTCTTGACATCACACCCAACACTCTACGATTCTCAATATACCCAGCATTGGCGTACACAGAACCGGTTAGAGTCCTAGACGACCTCAACAAAAGTATACTGATTGTCGTAAGCATTAGCGGTGCAAGTCTCAGGTTAAGACCATACACACCTACCCTGATGTCGGACTCCCATAGACACATAGTCATAATACCAATGGGATTCCGAGGGGTCTATCCAGAGCGAAGCTGTTTCCCGTACCATCGGTGAAACACAACCTCCTATCGCACTTGCATGAGTATCCAATACCCAAATATATGAGAACTATGCCGTTGTGCCCTCACAACGCGCACAAGTGCAATACTAGCCTATTCCGCATTATCGATGTCCAGTCTCGATAATACTCCGGCTAGGGATATTTAATGATTAATCCTTCGTGGACTGATACTGTCTCATATCATCTCAATCCAGGAACTAATCATAGGGACCTCTCTTCATTTATATATCTAAGGTGATCTAATCACAAATGATGAGAGTGCAATTTCCTTGTAACATAGTTAATTTGTACAACAACACTATGATCTGTACAAATAGTGACGCTATGGGTCATGTTATCCAACAGCGCTTTCGAGTACGTAGCATTCGAAATGGTTTCGAACAGACTGAGGCATAATGCATACGTTCGTTGTAGCGTTCGGAAACGCGTTCGAAGTGATTTTACCAAAATGGTATCTGAACGACGCAAACCATACGGGAATAAACAAATACATAATATAGGGACCTCGTATGCCACGATTGAACACATTTCACATTCAATCGAGTTGCACTGTCCGGTGTGCGGCAAAACATCATGGTAAGGTAGCCTTTAGGCATTTCCATTAAAATAGATGACCTTTAATCCACCTAGTTAGCCAATGGCATTAAATTATCAATTGCATGAATAAACAAATAAATAATATTGGCCTGTATCTCGATTGAACATATTCACATTCAATCGGAGGTACCTCATCCGGTGCGGTATACAACATCGTGGTAAAGGTAGCCTTTAGGCATTTTCCTCGAATAAAGGACCTTAATCCACCCTACCTAGTTAGCTCATGCGCACTAGAATGCAATGCATGCGTAAATAAAGAATGATATGCAAAGGGTAAATGACATAATAAAAAGGCGCGGCAAAATATTATGGTAAAGGTAGCCTTTAGGAATTTCCCTCAAAATAGAGGACCTTTAATCCACCATAGTTAGCCCATGCGCATTAAATTATCAATGCATGAATTAACAAATAAATAATATGGGACCTTGTATGCCCGATTGAACACGTTTCACATTCAATCAAGCGTACCTCATCCAGCGCGGTAAAACATCATGGTAAAGGTAGCCTTTAGGCATTTCCCTCGAATAGAAGACCTTTAATCCACCCTAGTTAGCCCATGCGCACTAGAATGCAATGCATGCGTAAATAAAACAATGATATGCAAAGGGTAAATGACATAATAAAAAGGCGCGGTAAAATATTGTGGTAAAGGTAGCCTTTTGGCATTTCCCTCAAATGGAGGACATTTAAACCAACGTAAATACATGAATAAATAAAATGCATAAAAAGATAAATAGCGGGATGATAAGCATGGATTTAAATCACAAAATGAAACACGTGCTTGAAAGTCCCTCAAGCGGTACGTGGAGTTGTATCACAAGTACAGACCGCACTACCGTCCATTCGGATTCGGCTATGGAATTTACGTCTGGGTTTCCATCCGATATACCGCAAGAGATATCATGCAATCATCAACTCAATGTATGCTTGGAATATGATAATGCATGTGTGATGAAAGAACAATAAATAACAGAAACGATAGATAATAAGCTAAGTGCGAAATATTAAAGGAAAATAAAATGACTGAAAATAAATAAGGAATAGTAAAGAGATGTGACCAATGGTTTGGCAGTTTTTAATATAGGGCTTCGCATGCCCGGTTGGACGTATTCCACTCCAACCAAGCATGCCGTGTCTGGGATAACAAAATAAAATATAACAAAGGGTGCCATCAGGTCTTACCTTTTAAGATGCTCATCGGAAGTGCGTTACGTCGTCGCCAGAAGGGTTAATGCTCCGTTATTTTTCTGGTTTGCCGCTGTTTTCGACTGCCATTTCCGCTGTTTTCTTCACTGTTTTTATTGTTGTTTCTGGTCGTTGTTTTTGGTTAATGTTTGCGGTAATTTGGGGATGTTTTGGGTGACTATTTTTACGATTTTTTCGGTGGTTTAGGGGACTGTTTGGGGGACTATTTTTGGTGGTTTAAGGGTGCAGTTTGGGGACTATTTTCGGTGGTTTAAGGGTGCAGTTTGAGGCTGTGTTTGTGTGGTATTTAGGGGCTGTTCGGTTTGGTGGAGGGGCTGCTAGGTTAAAGGTTGTGAGTTGGCCATGTGAAGAGAGAGGAAGACGAGTTTAGGGTTTCTTTTTTGATTTTTGAAGTGTCGTGGATCCTTGTTGATGCCGAGAGGGGTGGCTAGTGTGGGGCTTTTGCGTGTGTCAGTTTAGGGTTTATTTATTTGTTTTGGCCGTGAATATGTTAGGGTTTATGTGTGGCTGTCGAGAGTCCAGGAAGAGGCTTTGATGGCTTCCGAGTGGATATGCGAGAGAGAAGGGTCTGTTGTTAGTGGCTTGGTTTTGTTGCTTTATGGTCGGTGAGGCTACCGGGTGTTTTTTTGGGTCTTTGTTGTTAACGTGTTTCTGTTTGAGAAGAAGAGAGAGCTCGGAAGAGATCGTGATTTGATTAGGTTTTTTTGTGTTTTCATGTGAGTGAGGTTCAGTGAAGGGAGAAGACGTGTGTGCCTTGGCTGTTTGATAAGAGGAATAGAGGGTCGAGAGGAAAAGGAGAGAGAGGCTACCCTGAGAGAGGTCCGAGACGAGGGTTTTGGATTTCATTGTGGTTTATAGAGAGAGATAAGGGAGGCGTCCAGAATGAGCTAGGGTTTTATTTTGTATTTGTTGAGAGAGGAAAGTGAGTTAGGCGAGAGAGATGCGAGAGGGTTTAAATTTTTTTGTGTTTTTCCGTGGTGAGAGCCAATGAAGATTAGGGTGGGTTTAGGTCTTCTTTTATAATGGTGCATCTAGGATTTCCTTGTGTGTGGATGGATTAAAAAGGGAAACAAATCAAATAAATAAGAGATGTGTTTAATTAAGTTATTTAGGGAAAGAAATTTGTGTAATTTTAGTGGGGAATATCTTTAATTTGGGAGGTGATTCATTTAAATTATGAAGGGGATTTGTTTTGATTTTAATTGGATTTGTTTTAATTTAATTGGATTTGATTTGATTGGATTTAATTTAATTTGTGGCATGTGTTTTAAATGTTTTAATTATTTTTGGATTGGGCTTGGGCGAAATGGGCTTTGGATCAGTGCGGGGGTTTTGGGCCGATGCTTAATCGAGCGAACTCGAGGCCACAACGAGTTAATTTTGTTGATGTATTTATTTTAAAATTTTCCCTTGCGACGTCCGTTTCCCACGACTTCCTTAACTTATCGGGTAGTGCCTACATACGAGGTTCATCATTGGGTTTTATATAAAAATGCAGTGTCTACACTAGCTCAATAGATTTTAGGAATGAAAATAGTTCAAGATAGACAAAATAAAAAGTTGTGGCTTTCACAGGAGAGTTATATTGAACGGGTGATCATGAGATTCGATATACAAAATACCAAATCTGTCAGCATTTCGCTAGCACACCACATCAAACTGAGTAAGAGTTCGTGCCCTTCATCCAAGAAAGAGATAGATGGGATGTCATCAATACCATATTCTTCAGCAGTTGGAAGCCTAATGTCTGATATGGTACATACCATGCTATATATTTCTTACGCTGTGGGTGTTGTGAGTCGTTTTCTCTCTAACCCGGGAAAATAACATTGGGAGGCAGCCAAATGGATTCTCATGTACCTCAAAGGTAGATCGAAGTTATGTCTGTGTCATGGGGGAGCTGATCCAATCTTGGAAGATTATACAGATTCAGATAGGGCGTGATATATTGATGGTAGAAAATCTACATCAGGCTTTCTCTACACTTTGTTTGGGGAGCTGTGTCATGGCAGTGAAGATTGCAGAGGTTTATTGTATTATCCACAACAGAAGCTGAGTATATTACAGCAGCAGAAGCAGGAAAGGAAATCTCATGGTTCAAGCAGTTTCTCCAAGAATTAGGGATCAAACACACAAAATACAAGATACATTGTGATAGTCGTAGTGCTCAAGACTTGAGCAAGAACTCAATGTATCATTCTAGAACGAAGATATTAATATTCGCTATCATTGGAAACGTGAGGTGATTGATCAATAACTGTTGAGACCAGTGAAGATCCATACAGAAGAGAATCATGCCGATATGTTAACAAAGGTGGTTACACGAGATAAATTAGAGCTCTACAAAGACATATCCGGAATAGCATCATTTCAGATGCAATTGGAGGGGGAGAATTGATATGAATCCAACATGCATAATTAAGTTATTACAACCACCATTTATCAATTAATAATTTTAGTGTAACCACCCCTAACCACTCAATTAGTGGACAATTATGGCAACCACTCCACTAATTGTGTTGAGTTAGAAGGCAAGTTATTGCCTATAAACTTAGCTCTAATTTGAGAGTTCATGCATCTCAACAATTATGTTTCATGTAAAGAATGCTTAGAGAGTGTAAAGTTAGTGAGGTTTTTTTGTAGAGTTTTAAACACTTGTAAATTATGTTCTTGTAGTAATAGAATTCGATTTTTTCTCATAAACACTCTTCAGTGATCAGAGAATCACAACAATAATTTAATTAAAAGATTATTTTTTTCTTTTTTCAGGCTAACATAACTCGGATAAATCATATCATGTGGACTATGGGGTCGGACTTCCAGTATCAATATGCACACAAATGGTTCTGGCAGATGGACAAATTGATTCTTTATGTTAATCTGGTTAGTCACATCCATAATTGTTATTTCAACTTACCTGAAAATTTTTTATTTTCCCTCGTGGACGGTGAACAGATACTTTGGCATAAATTGTTGAGGCTAATGTTTTCGTTTTGAATTTGAAAGGTTAAGTTGAAAATTTTAGTTGTACTGGAGAATCACTTGTTATAACCTTGTCTTTTAGAAACTTCCACTCGTATTGTCAAGATTTTCTGCTTTCACTGGGCTTCTGGTATCTGTTATTCTCAAATTCATTCATCATTTTTCATTGGAGTGATATTGCTGAAATTATTACCACAATCATACATGTGCATACGAGGGAAATTATTAGTATCTGAGCCTTTTTAAAGTTTTTTTTGTTTTTCTGCTGCTTTGTACGCTTTGAAAGAGTTGAAGTTGGTCTTCTCTCCTCTTCAGCCACATAATTTTATTTTATTATTTACTATATAAATGTGCATATTGAAGTATTTTCTCCAAAAACAAATGAATTTTGTTGTTTTCTACTTTCTTCTCTCTATTATATTTTTTTAAGGAGAAATAAACATGATTAGATTATTTGTTGATTGCTCTTTTTGGTGGATTTAGAATTAAATAAACATTTTTCCAGTGTGCCATATTAATTTTACATGTTCAATGCATTCCTGATTTGTGTTCATAATTGTTAACAGAGAGAGAAGGATCATGTATCGGCATTGAGAAAATTAAGAGACTACACTGTTATTGTGCTTTATTACTGTTGATGGTATTTTCAAGCACTATGGTATTTAAGCAGCACGACAAGGGTAAAAGGGTAACTCCCTTCTTGATCGAGACCATTAATGCCGACTCGATCATTCGATGTTGCATGCGCCAACGGTAAGGGACCAATCACTTTATGATCGGTGGCCGACCACTTAAACTCGGATGACCGGTCATTATCAGATCGGTGACAACATTCTCAGTTCAGAGGACCATTGTGACCGACCTCTTGAAAACCGAGCAGATGACAAGATATGTTCCAGGTGATAAGTCATCCTATTTTTACGGGATAAGATGATAAAGCATCCTATTTTTATGGGATAAGATGATAAGTCAGTGTTCTTATAGAATTTAGATGAAGGCGAAGGTAGTTTCGGCCAAGAAGTCTTGTGGGAAAGGGAAACCGCCTCTTTGCTAGTATAAATGGGAGGGGAGAGAGAATAATTTATGAGACCTGTAAACAAGTAACAGCGTATTTCAGTAATAGAATATCACCCGTTTTGTGCCCGTGGATGTAGGTTGCCCCTGAGATTAAAATCAGCCGTCAACAGTTGGCGCTGTCTGTGGGGAATCCAACAAAAAGCAGCTCGCGTGGTAAGATGATGGCAGAAGGTGGAAATCACCGGTCGTCAGGGAGTTCAACAGCGGAATGGATGGAGAAGATGGAGGAAAATATGAGGAAAGATAGGGAGGAAAATCAAATCCTTTGGAAATCCATGATGAACAGACTGGAGAGGATGGAAGAGACGAATAATGAGAGACTTAAAGCCAGAACCAGTCGGAGGAGAGGCGAAATAGCGGAAGGAAAAAGGGTTGCAGATGTGAGTGATGACGATGAACCTAGGAGGAAGGGTCCCTACGGGATGAGGTCCGTAGTGGTAGAAAAAGATTTACAAACTGAGGATATGTGGGAAGAAGAAGAGAGGAGTCAGTCGCCAGATTCTTCCTAGGATAGCCCCCGCGACACCAGAATGGGAGATAGGAAGCATGGTGAAACTGGACGGGAAATCTCAAGTCATGTGGAACGCCGCACTCGGGGTGACAGATGCGAAGAAGGCCGCCGGAGGCGGCATGGTAACACAGTTGGCAATATAAGATCTTGGTAAGAAAAGAAATGGCCAAGTGGGGAGTGAACCTCAAAACGATACGGGAGATGCTCGGGACGGCGAGGTTGAATCTCTCCCCACAGAAGAAATAAGGTCGGTAAAGTTCCCAAGACGATTCAACATGCCGTCCATGACGCCCTACAAAGGCCATACTGATCCAAAATCCCATATTGAGGGTTTTTTCCTATGATGGAGGTTCAAGGAGTGGTAGGGGATGCCGTTTACAAAGTATTCCCCCTAACCTTGGGTGGGTCTGCCATTCTGTGGTTCAGAAGTCTAGCCCCAGGGAGCATCGGTAGCTTCGCGCAACTCAGGAAGTCATTTGTTCGTCACTTCAAAGGGGTCTGCTTCCCAAAGAAGCCAATTGGGGAATTGAGGCCATGAAGCAGGGGGACGATGAGCCCCTGAAGGCTTTCATTAAACGGTACCATAACATGGTGCTCGAGGTCAGGGGATATAAGTCGCTCGAAGCCTTGGAAAGTTTGAAGGGGCCTTAAAGATCGAAAATCTGTGCACTCACCTGAGGATCCAGAGTACACCGGATTATGCCACCGCTCTGGAAATAGCCCGGAAGTTTGTTTTGTTGGAAGATGAGGAGAGAATCACCTAGAGGGGGACAACTATAAGAGGGAGGACGACGAGGGCAGAATCTCCTCGCAGGACAGATAGGGAGTTCAAAAAACCACCCCCAAGGCGAAGGGAATTCAAGCCGATACCTCGGAATGACCAGGAAAATGGAATCTCGGCCCAGGTGAACCATGTGGCCGGGGAAGAGGCATACATTCCTTTAAACACAAACCACTAGGGCAAATCGTCATGGAATCCAGGGAAAGGGCCTCATGATAGAACCTGACTTCAGAAGATTCCCACCGGACAAGAGGAATAAAAAATCCTATTGCAGGCATCATAATTTGAGGGGACATACGACAGACGGATGCAAAGACTTGCGGGAGCAAATGGAAGACCTGACGTGGAACATGTATTTGAATAACTATATTGACCATGAAGTTATGGCGGCCAGGCAGAGGTCACATTGCCGACATGTGAATACCATTGCAGGGGGAAAGACACTGGCCGGGGACTCTAACCGGTCAAGAAAAAACTATAATCGGACTCGGGGGTCGGAAGTGTTAGAAACAGAACGGGCCTCGGGAATACAAGGTGGTCGGTCAGTGCCAGTAATGTTCACGGATGAGGATGCTCGAGGGGTGAGTTTCCCCCACGATGATGCATTAATAATCAAGGCGATAATCGACGGTCCTGAGGTAGATAGAATCCTAGTGGATCCCGGGAGTGTAGTGGATATAATCTCATAGGAGGCTTTGGACGGCCTTGGGGTGGAGTATGCGACTCTAACTGACAATGGGACTCCCTTGTACGGTTTCGGGGGCTCGATGGTCGTTCCATTAGGAAGGATGCAATTGGCAATGACAATCGGAACCCGTCCCCGAACTCAGACTATTATGATGAATTTCACGGTGGTGGATTGCATGAGCAGTTACCAGGTCATTGTTGGTCGGCCTTTCATGATGAAGACAAAGGCTGCAATGTCTTGCTATTACTTGAAGTTAAAAATCCCCACCCGGGATGGGATTGGAATCGTGTGCGGGAGTCAGAAGGTGGCTCGGAGCTGTTTTGCCACCCTCTAATGGGAAACCCTCTGCATTGAAGTGGTTACCCGGAAAAGGCAAGGGAATGAAGACGGGGAAGAGGCAAGTAAGTTGCCCGGCTAGGGGCAGTCGAACAATTAGAGATGATAGAACTTTTCAGACCTGGGAAGAATGTAAAAGTAGGGGAAGACTTAGACGAAGCCCTGAAACAGGACCTGCTGAAGTGTCTAAGGGAGTACCCGTACATCTTTTCATGGGGGCACGACGATATGCCTGGGATAGATCCGAAGTTTACCAGTCACCGTTTGGCAGTAAACCCATCCCACAAACTGGTCAAGCAAAAAAGAAGAACCTTTAACCAGGAGCTGTGCAGGGCAATGGCTGCCGAGGTAGAAAACTGTTGAAAGCTGGTTTTATTAGAGAAGTGAAATACCGGAGTGGGTATTGAACATGGTATTAGTGAAGAAACCCAATGGAAAGTGGAGGATGTGCATGGATTTCACCGACCTCAACAAAGCATGTCCGAAAGACAACTTCCCACTACCAAATGTAGATCAGTTGGTGGATTCGACAGCCTGCCAGGGACCGCTAAGCTTTATGGATTCATTTTTGGGATATAACCAGGTCAAGATGCATCCTGAGGACGAGGAGAAGATGACTTTTGTTACCGATCATGGGCTTTATTGTTATAAAGTAATGCCCTTCGGATTGAAAAATGCCGGGGCGACCTTTCAGAGGGTGGTGAACAAGATTTTTAGGCCACTCATCGGCACGTCAATGCTGGTATATGTTGATGATATGATAACAATGTCTAAGGAGCCAGGTTGTCACAAGGACGAACTGAAGAAAACCTTTGAATTGCTATGGAAGCATAACTTAAAGCTCAATCCGGAGAAGTGTGCTTTCGGAGTGGCCTCGGGAAAGTTTTTGGGATATATGGTAAGCTCCCGAGGCCAAAGAAGCAAATCCACAGAAAATACAAGCCGTTCTGGACTTAAAGTCTCCCATGACGATAAAAGAAATGCAAAGCCTGACCGGCAGGGTGGCCGCATTAAATCGATTTATTTCCCAAGCAACCGACAAGTGCCACCCTTTCTTCAAAGTCGTCAAGAGGGCAAAAATGGAAGTTAACTGGACGCCAGAATGCGAGGAGGCCATCCTGCAGTTAAAACAATACCTGACGCAGCCCCCACTTCTAGCAAAGCCGTCCCCAGGTGAGACCTTATACTTATATTTAGTTGTTTCGGAGCATGCAGTAAGTTCAGTATTAGTGCAAGAGGCCGATAAAGTTCAAAGGCCCGTGTATTATGTTAGTAAAGCTTTATTAGATGCTGAGACCAGATATCCAGCACATGAGCAGATCGCCTTATCATTAATCACTGCGGCCCGGAAGTTACGACCTTACTTCCAGGTCCATCCTATTGGGGTTTATACCGATTATCCTTTGAGGCAGATTCTGTAGAAACCGGAGGTCTCGGGCAGGTTAATGAAATGGTCGATAAAGTTGAGTGAACACGACATTTGTTACCTCCCAAGGGCAGCGGTAAAAGGGCAGGCTCTGGGGGACTTTGTTGCTGAATTCACAAAACCCCAGATTTTGATCGTTGGGGAAGACAAATGGGAGATGTCGGTAGACGGATCTGTCAGCTCAAAATGTAATGGGGCCGGAATCGTACTAAAAATAATAAAGGTGAAGAAGTATTGTTCGCCATGAGATTCGCCTTCGATTCCACAAACAATGAGGCAGAGTATTAGGAAATTTTAGCCAGTTTAAGGTTATGCACAGTGATGGGCGTCTACGACGTAGTTGTAAGAAGCGACTCCCAGCTTGCCGTTCAGCAGCTGAAGGGAGAGTTCCAAGCCAGGGAGCCGAGTAGGATAGCCTATTTGGCTGAGGTAAAAAGGTTGGTGGGAAAAATGGGGAACGTATATTTTGAGCAAGTCGTCCGGGAAAACAACTGTGAGGCAGACTCTTTAGCACGGCTCGCATCTTCGATAAGGTTAGAAAATCCTAGAATAGTCCCTCTAATCTGCCTCCGAGAAAAAAACGTGGGAGAGCTCGGGGTAGTGGTGCTGGATATGGAAAGTGAATCTTCATGGATGCAACCAATCAGGAAATATTTGGAGACTGGGGAGACACCCGAAGACAATAAGGAAGCCAAGAAGCTGAAATTTAAAAGAACCAAGTTTTCCCTGATTGAATGGGTGCTGTTGGTTTCTATTACCAAGCCCCAAGATCAACAAGAACAAGCAAAATATATAAATACATGAATGAATTAATTGAAGTATGGCGGAATCATACTCACAATACTTGAAAATGGATGCTAAGATGATGCGAAATTCCTCCCTTGTGCAGTGATGAAGCTCTCGGCCAAGAAGAAAAGAGGGACTCCAAGTCGAGTTTGATCCTTCCAAGCTCAAGGATTAGTTTCCCATATCACCTATGTATGATCCCTTGAAGGTGCTAGCCTTTGTTGTGATTTTGAATGCAACTTCTTCAAATCTTGCCACAAAAATTGAAGAAATGAGAGCCCAAAACTGCATGTAGTTGACCGGCGTAAACACACACGTATAACGCAAGCGCACGTATCGTTCAAGTAGTATAAAAATATCGATCCCACGAGGACTTATTTCCTACTGTTGTTATTAATTGTTGAATCTATTTAATTACAAATATCTAATTAAATGGATAAGAGAGAGATTGTTTGTTTGTTTGGTTGAATGTGGCTTTGCAAAATAAATAAATAAAAAGACAAAAGAAAATACTAAGGAAAATAACAAAAGACACAAAGATCTAGGGTTGTGATTTATTCCAATATCATTATAAAAATGAAGTGATTATTTTATAGTTAGGAAATACAATGATTTATTAACCTGGAACACAAAATTATGCGAAAGCATCTGTCGATGGTCAGACACAAATACCCAGTATAACCCAATTGAACCATATTCCTATGTCAACCACATTATCTGGATTCATTAAGATTAAGTTCCAATTATGGCTACCCCCGCCCGACAGGTATATTCCTATCCTGTAAGGAAATCTATTAAAGGGTTATCTATCCTCAAGGAAGATCGTGGGCTATTAAGTCTAAGGCTGAAACCTAAAATCCCTATGTCTAGTTCATTTTAGATTTACCTAATCAATTTTATTGGTGATCAGACAACAAAAAGCATTAAGCTTAAGACTTAATAAATAAACCTTTAAATTACCCAAACTATAATCTAACCCTTATAAACTGGTGATATTGAAATTCATCACAACCTTAGAAAAACTAACACATAATTATAACTAGTAAAAACATAAAATTAAAAGACAAAAGTAAAAAATGCTAAAAAGTAAATTACAATAAAATAAAATGCTAAGGTAAAAGGAATTACTTTTACTACTACTAATTTAGATATCTCCCATAAAATAATATATAAACTTGTGATATTATTTAACCAACCGACCAATCTGGCGGTATCCTGATTAAGTCCAATTAAGTCCAACCAGCCATATAGGCGGTAATATTTGTCCATAATCCAGCCATAAAGGCGGTACCAAAATAAATTATCAACCGACCAATCTGGCGGTATCCTTGATTAATCAGGTTTAAACCAACAGAAAAGAAATATACCAACCGACCAATATAGCGGTATTCCTTTATTAATCAGTTTAAAGTGTAAATATATTTTTAAGGGAGATTAATCTAAATAGTAACATTAAAAGAATTACCTTTCACCCTAGCTGGGAAATTACTTTCTCATGAATAGTAAAAACTGTAAAAAGTAAAAAGTAAAATTAAATTACTATTATTACAAATGGTAATAAAAATAAATTACAAATAAATAAATTAAAAAAAACTAAAAATAAAAATAAAAATAAAAATTCTAGAGAGAGAAACTCTCTCTTAGAGAGAGAAATCAAGAGAGAGAGAGGTGTGAGTATATTAAAATCTGAAAATTCGCCATCTATTTATAGCAAAAGTTTTCACTGTTTGGTCACTGTTCGCGCGTCGCGACGCCAAGCCCTCAGCGTCGCGACGCTGGATTTTTCACTATTTGGTTGACGTGGCACAATGAGAAAGCGACACGTGGCATGGCGGCTGACTGTTGAAGCGACACGTGTCATGGCGGCTAAAGCTCAATTATTATGCTGACGTCATTGGTGACGTGTCACTGTTCATGACGTCATTGGTGACGTCACTGTGATGATGTGGAAGACAACGTGGCGACACGTGGGGCGGCGGCCGTCAGACGAATGAGAGGTTGACACGTGTCGCGCTGTGATTGGCTGATGATGACATGGCATGTTGACTCGGTTGACTTGCTGAGGTGGCTGCTGATGTGGACGATGATGTGGCGACACGTAGGATGACACGTGGGTCGGTGGCCGTCCAAGCAATAGGATTTCGACACGTGGCAAGGCGCATTTTAGCATCTCTGTTGTGATGGTGACACGTTTCACGGCGCACGTTAGCAAAGTCAACTTTTCTCAGATTCTGATTTGTGGACCCGGCGCATGTTAGCAGATTCGGCGCACGCTGGGCGTCGCGGCGCGCAATGTTCCAGCGTCGCGACGCTGAAGAGACGAAAATATCCCTGTTGACGCATTTTGTCCGGTTTTGCCTCAAAATTGCCTCCAGTGCTTTCCAAACTTTATTTATCTACAAAATAACACAAAAACATCAAAACATTCACAAAACTCAAGAAACTATACAAAATATTAGATAAATGAGTGGGAAATAGTGATATAAATACCACTCACGTAGTTTCGACAATGTGAGAGAGAAAAGTTGAATGATTTTTTTACAAAAAATCAATTTATATTTATGTCATAATATCTATTAATTAATAATAAACTTATGACACAAATCATGCAATGGCTTAGAGTGTCAAACACTCAATTTCCATGCAAAACCATTGAGTGCATTGTACACTATCTCCATGCAATGCATTAGAGTTAAATAATGCATCATATGACATGTGTCATGTGGGCCCCACACGTTTCCAAATGAAAGTGGGCCCACGTGCACTCACGCGTTCGGGTTCGATATTTCCGAAATACCGAACTTACGTCGCGACGTTAATTAAATCGAATTTAAATAAATAATTGCGCCTAGCGAAATTATTATTTACGTCGCTAACGTATTAATTCTAAATTAACGTTTGTCCGAATTAAAATCTAATTTTAATTTCGCGTCGAAATCGAATTTCGATTATTATATCGAATATAATAATTTTACGATTAATTCCAAATTAATCGTTCTCTCTCTATGTATAGTTCTTTATCCAAGATAAAGTTTCTCCGTAATTAATCCAAGATTAATCGAGTTTGAATCATACGTCATTGGTGAATCTTCGGGAAGCGACCCAAGAGATCTCTGGATATGTTGGCAGTAAATACGGTCGTCGGATTATCCGAACACGTACGTACCTCGTACTACGTTTTTACCGATTCACAAGACAAGGTTGGCTTCTAGCAAAGCGCCATGCCTACCCAATTCTCCAGAAATATTCTTATAGGAATATAAGATCTATATCAAGCGTAGTATACCGTAGTATTGCGTATATCGAACCAGTATCGGACGATCACATGTTAGGCCTGGGGCTGGAAATGTGTCTGCCCCGTACGAAAC
>SKCR01055245.1:0-48839 GCA_019454045.1 Zanthoxylum bungeanum | reverse complement strand
GGGAGTACTCTACCGGAGAGGATACACCGTACCCCTCCTAAGATGCTTAGCACCAGAAGAAGCAGACTACGTGCTCAGGGAGATTCACGCAGGCATCTGCGGAAGTCACGCCGGGGGAAGATCAATCGCCTTCAAAGCCTTGAGGCAAGGATTTTACTGGCCAACCATGCACGAGGATGACGTGAAGATAGCACGGAAATGCGAGGGATGCCAAAAGAATGCCAACCTCCACCATCAGCCGGCAGAACAGCTGACCACCATATCCAGCCCCTGGCCCTTCGCACAGTGGGGGCTAGACATTATAGGGCCGATGCCGAAAGGACGAGGTCAGGCGAAATATGCAATCGTGGCCATAGACTACTTTACCAAATGGGTAGAAGCAGAACCATTGTCCACCATCTCGGAAAAGAAAGCCACGGAGTTCCTGAAGAGAAATATAATTTGCCGGTTCGGAATCCCCTGCAATCATCACCGACAACGGAAAGCAATTCGACAGCAGGGGATTCAGAAAACTTTGTGAAGACCTCCAGATAACCTTAAAATTCGCCTCGCCGGCCCATCCCAAGTCGAACGGGCAGGTTGAAGCCACCAATAAAACCATCAAGTCAAACCTGAAAGCTCGGCTCGGATCAAGCAAAAGCCTATGGGTCGAGGAGCTACCAGAGGTACTGTGGGCACACCGAACGACCTTCAAGGACTCAACAGGAGAGACAACCATTCTCCCTATCATACAGATGTGAGGCCGTCATCCCGGCAGAGATCGGAATATCAACCCACCGGGTCCGTCACTTTGAAAACGAACGGAACGAAGAACTTATCAAAAATCACCTCGACCTGATCGAAGAAAGAAGAGAGCAGTCAGCATTAAGAGCAGCCATCTACCAACAGAGAATGGCCCGATTCTACAATAAGAGAGTTCGGACCCGCTCCTTCCTGCCAGGCGATCTAGTGCTAAGAAAAGTGACTCTGAACACCCGACGACCTGAAGAGGGTTCGTTAGGTGCCAAGTGGGAGGGACCTTACAAGATCACTGAGATAGTAAGACCAGGGGCCTACATACTGGGGCGTCTGGACGGCAAGAGATTGAAGAAACCATGGAACGCCGAGATGTTAAGAAAGTACTTCCCATGAAGATCAACTTTCCTTTCTTCTATTTTCTTTTTTGCAGAAGCCGGACAAAACACCGAACCAGAACAACTGTTGTAAAAAGGGCGGTCCGCCCCCAAACATTAATAAAAATTCCTTCTTTGACGAAATCCTTTAAATTCGAAAAATGACGGATCGGGGCTGGATTTCGTTCCACTGAGGCCGCTTGTTTACTTAGCTCGGGGTCGGGTTACGTCCCACCGAGTCGGTGTCTTTGGGACGTAACATTCCCCAGGGCCAAGTGATTCAAACAGCTCGGGGTCGGGCGATGTCCCACCGAGTCTGTCTTTGGACTGAGGACGTAACATTCCCCCAGGGCCAAATGATTCTAACAGCTCGGGGTCGGGCGATGTCCAACCGAGTCTGCCTTTGGACTGGGGACGTAACATTCCCCCAGGGCCAAGTGATTCTAACAGCTCGGGGTCGGGCGATGTCCCACCGAGTCTGTCTTTGGACTGGGGACGTAACATTCCCCCAGGGCCAAGTGATTCTAACAGCTCGGGGTCGGGCGATGTCCCACCGAGTCTGTCTTTGGACTGGGGACGTAACATTCCCCCAGGGCCAAGTGATTCAAACAGCTCGGGGTCGGGCGATGTCCCACCGAGTCTGTCTTTGGACTGGGGACGTAACATTCCCCCAGGGCCAAATGATTCTAACAGCTCGGGGTCGGGCGATGTCCCACCGAGTCTGTCTTTGGACTGGGGACGTAACATTCCCCCAGGGCCAAATGATTCTAACAGCTCGGGGTCGGGCGATGTCCCACCGAGTCTGCCTTTGGACTGGAGACGTAACATTCCCCCAGGGCCAAGTGATTCTAACAGCTCGGGGTCGGGCGATGTCCCACCGAGTCTGTCTTTGGACTGGGGACGTAACATTCCCCCAGGGCCAAGTGATTCAAACAGCTCGGGTCGGGCGATGTCCCACCGAGTCTGTCTTTGGACTGGGGACGTAACATTCCCCCAGGGCCAAATGATTCTAACAGCTCGGGGTCGGGCGATGTCCCACCGAGTCTGTCTTTGGACTGGGGACGTAACATTCCCCCAGGGCCAAATGATTCTAACAGCTCGGGGTCGGGCGATGTCCCACCGAGTCTGCCTTTGGACTGGGGACGTAACATTCCCCCAGGGCCAAGTGATTCAAACAGCTCGGGGTCGGGCGATGTCCCACCGAGTCTGTCTTTGGAATGGGGACGTAACATTCCCCCAGGGCCAAATTATTCTAACAGCTCGGGGTCGGGCGATGTCCCACCGAGTCTGCCTTTGGACTAGAGACGTAACATTCCCCCAAGGCCAAGTGATTCTAACAGCTCGGGGTCGGGCGATGTCCCACTGAGTCTGTCTTTGGACTGGGGACGTAACATTCCCCCAGGGCCAAATGATTCTAACAGCTCGGGGTCGGGTGATGTCCCACCGAGTCTGTCTTTGGACTGGGGACGTAACATTCCCCCAGGGCAAATGATTCTAACAGCTCGGGGTCGGGCGATGTCCCACCGAGTCTGCCTTTGGACTGGGGACGTAACATTCCCCCAGGGCCAAGTGATTCAAACAGCTCGGGGTCGGGCGATGTCCCACCGAGTCTGTCTTTGGACTGGGGATGTAACATTCCCCCAGGGCCAAGTGATTCTAACAGCTCGAGGTCGGGCGATGTCCCACCGAGTCTGTTTTGGACTGGGGACGTAACATTCCCCCAGGGCCAAATGATTCTAACAGCTGGGGTCGGACGATGTCCCACCGAGTCTGCCTTTGGACTGGGGACGTAACATTCCCCCGGGCCAAGTGATTCAAACAGCTCGGGGTCGGGCGATGTCCCACCGAGTCTGTCTTTGGACTGGGGACGTAACATTCCCCCAGGGCCAAGTGATTCAAACAGCTCGGGGTCGGGTTACGTCCCACCGAGTCAGCCGCTTCGGTCTGGGGAGGTAACATTCCCCCAGAACCCAAGTATCTCGCTCGGCCCGGGGTCGAGATACGCCCCACCAAGTCAGCTCTCCGGACCGGGGACATAACATTCCCCCGGGTCCAAATGCCTCACTCTTCCCAGGGTCAAGCCAGACCCCTCCAACTCGTACTAACCCCTGATGGGCCTTAAAATTGCAAGGATGGCAAGAAGCATAAAAGGAGAAGAAAAAGAAGAAAGAAATAAATAGACACAAATGCATAAATATATATAAATACAAGTTGTAATATTATTACAAGAAAAAGTTAAAGTGTACATAGGGCCCCGACAGGGTTACCCTTTCTCATTCATCCCGCGCAGGGGCAGGAACTTCTTCCTCAGTTGGCTCAAATTGCGGAAGGACCGGCTCGGCATCAGTAGGAGGAGCTGCGACTTTGGCATCAGTAGGAGGAGCTGCGACTTCGGCATCAGGAGGAGGAGCTGCGACTTCAACCTCGGCAACAGGAGGAGGGATCTCAAGGCAGTCCTCGTCCACGGCGGGAACCTTCGATCCTTCTTCAGGAGGAACCTCGGGAGCCGGAACGATCGAGATGGGGGCGGGATCCATCACCTCCTCAGGTGGGGGAGGAATCCACTTTTGAAACTCTTCCTCGGAAATGTCCCCCTTATAGTAACTGATGGCCGCATAGATAGGATCCATATTCAGGCTCGGCAGCACCATCGGTATCATCTCGGCACAGTCGCCAACTCCCTCGAGACGGATGGCCTCCTTCTCGGCCTCGAGATCAGCCTCTCTCTTTTCCAGCTCGCTCTCTCTCTCCTCGAGATCAATCTCCCTCTCCTCAACTCTCGGTTTTCTTCCTCTCAAGACTGTCTCGGGCACGAGCAACCTCCTCATCTTTACTCTTCAACTTGGCCTCAGCACTGGCTACCTTCCCCCTCAGAACCCCAATTTCAGATTGGGCAGCCTTCAGATCCTCCCGGGCACTATCAGCAAGTTTCCTTTCCAGCACAGCAGCTGTCTTGAGGGCTTTATTCGCTTTGAAGCTCTCGACAGCGGCCGCCTCATGATTCTTGATCACCTCCTCCCGGTCAGCCAACTTTGCCTCCACTTCAGAGAGACGACTTTGAAGCCTCTGGGCCTGACCGCCCTCGGACAGCAAAGTCAGAAGAAGACCTTTGTTCTTAGCCATAAGATAGTTGGCCTGCACACAGAAAGAGAGAAAAGAGTCAATAAAAAAAAAAAAAAAGAGAACCGAGACCCAAAAAAAAAAAAAAACCGAGAAGGGGAGTACCTTCGCGCCATCTGAGAACTCATCTCAGTCACAACACCCTCGGGAATACATCCTCTTACCTCAAGACCTCCCCCGGGGGAATCACCTCGGCCAACTCATTAAAAGCCGGCACTAAATGAGAAGTGGCCCCCCGGATGCTTTCTCCCAAGTCATCCACCCCGAGGACCACAGGGCCCTTCCGTTTCCTGGAGGAGCTTTCAGAGGACTTCTTCCCCCAACGAATGTCTTTCCTCTTGATTGGAGCAGCTCCTCGTCTTCTCCCTCCTGGGCCAACTCGGTCCCGAATTGACGCCTCCTCTTCCTAAGAGGTTTCGGCGGACTGGCAAGGTGAGCAGATCCTGATGATTGCACACCAGAGGGTGAGGATAGTCCCCGAGCACTTGTCTGGACTTGTCCAGAAGATATGTTCTCAGCAAGATCAGTCCGTGCCCGGGAAGTTTCAGCATCAGCATGACCGGCCTTCTTCACGGTACCGGCCAACTTCTCAAGAAACTTTGGCCTCTTCGACATACCTGCAAAAAAGAAGAAGAGGAAGAAAAAGAAATCAAGATCCGAGAACATAACAAAAGCATCAAAAAACATAAACAAACAAGCATCCAGCAGACCTCCACCAATCCGACCCGAGGCCTCCGGAGGGGCAGCCCGAATAAGGCCCGAATCAACAAAGGCCGCATCATTAACCAACTTCTTCCAATGAGCAGCATACCCCCGAGCCCAATGTACCCGCCTCCGAACCTGACGAGAAACCTTGGGAGCATCTCGCCAACAAGCTGGGGGAACCAAAGAAGTTAGAAAACCTAAAAGAAACTAGAGAACGGGAACAAAGAAAGAACGAAGGGGCGTTAGGCTCCTAACCTCCAGCCCTGAAGACTTCTGGAACCGAGACATCCTCCTCAAACGATCTCAGGACCCGACCCCAATCCCCAGTTGCCCAGAACCAAAAGTCCTTGAAATTCTTGTTAGAGTCAGGAAGTTTCTGGACGAGATTGGACAAGCTATCGTAGGCAGAGAGGTAATACCAACCGTAATGAGTCTTTGGGTTGGATTTCAAACGATACAACCTCTTCACTTCTTCCAAGCAAGGTGCACCCAAGCCTGCCCGATGCCAGACCACGTATATGCCGGCCAGAATCCTCCAGTTGTTTAAGCTTAATTGGCAAGGGGCAATCTCCATCTCAGCAAGCATCCAAGCAAAGTAACGTTGCATCGGCAGACGTAGCCCACACTCGAAGAAAATAGGAAGAAGTGCCACCGAGCCCTCGTCAGGCTGACTGGCACGATCCATTAGGCCAGGAACTTCAAGAGCAATGTCTATTGGGATGCTGTATCGTTGCCGCAATAGCGCCAGATCATCCTCGGTTATCTTAGAAGGACGGTTCATATCCAGAGCCGACGACCCAAGCTCTCCAGGCTCTGGGTCCTTCCGAGGAACCCTCTGATGATAGGAGTCATTTTTCGACCTCAGAAGGGGTGGGGGTAGTGTCGAGATCTTCTACACTGGGCGCCCCTGAGCCCGAGGAAAGCTCTTCAGCAGGGGGAGTTGAGATTTTGGCAGGCCTTTCGGAGGAAGAATTACTGTCAGACATCCCTGACACCCAGAAAAACAGAGAAGGGGGAAGAATCAATCTACGAGAAGCTACCCATGGTGCCCGTGCTAAACTAGATATGGAGTCTCTAAAGAAGTGCCCTAAAGCAAGACCCAATAAAACCACAAGTCTCTCCCTAAGCAAAATAAGCAAATAGAATCACAACACCACAAAGAAGGAAGATCGCTCAGAAGACTTACTTGTTCTTCTCGGAAGCAGGAGGTTATACGCTGCGGTGATGCTCGTTCCTTAGGTGCTCGGCAACAAAAAAAGGATGAAGACCGCGATCGAGTTTCGAGAACACGGAGTTGAAAGGATCGTAAAGAAAATTACAGAAGAGAAAGAAATTGCCGAAAAAATGGAACAGTGAAACCCTCGTTCTCTTATAGTCATGACTGGGATGCACATCACCGTCGGTTTTGGCGGGAACCCAGCGGATGTTTGACATATGTCAAAAGTTAGAAGAAAACCTAAAGATGATTTGATGGGCATTTAAGAAGACATGACGGTTGTGCGTCTCGAGGAAAGATGAATGAAACGGCAAGAAGATTCTTTTTTGCATTCTATGACGACTACCCGCAAGGACAATCAGCACACCCTCTTCATATAGTTCCCGGTACCAACTCGCATACTCGTTGGAACCAAGAACTAGGGGACAGATGTTGATGGTGTTTTCAAGCACTACAGTATTTAAGACAGCACGACAAGGACAAAAGGGTAAATTCTTTCTCTGGTTGACATCATATGAAGACCGACCACATCATATGAAGGCCGACCACATCATGAGAAGACCGACCACTTTGGTTCGGGTGACCGAGCACTATAAGGTCGGCAGAAACATTCTCAGCATAACAGATTGACATGACCGACCTCATGAAGACCGACCAGACAACGAGCCGTGTTTAAGACAACAGCACCCCATTCTTATGGATAAGATAAGAAAGATATCCTGCTCTCGCAAGGAGAAGGAGTCAGAATCCAAAAGGGAATACGGAAGAAGAAGGCATTATCGGATCAGGAAACCATGAAAGAAGAGAAGACTGAGTACAAATAAGATTTCTTATAGGAGTCGGATTTCTGTATTATTATAAATAGGAGGGCAGAGCGTGTGTAAAAGACATCTGAAAATCATCACAAGAGTGAAAGATTAGAGTCATAAAGTTCCAATTTGTAAGAGCAAATGAGAGGTCTGAGAGGTGTATTTGAGTAATAAAAAAGTACCACCCTGTTCTTGTCCGTGGACGTAGGTCGGATCCCAAAATCAACCGAACCACGTTAAATCACCTTGTCTGATTGGCGTATTTTCTCGTTTTCCGCTAAGTTTGCTTTTGGTTCCCTATAACCAAACAAATTCGCAGTTGAAGGAGGATTCCCTCCGAGGTGATATTCCTATATTACCCAGAGACCAAAATCCACCGTCAACATATATATATATCACTAAACTGGATTTAGTTTCAATCTAATCAATCTAATCAAATTTAGATCGAATACGTATATAAAAGACAATAGGTGCTACCATAAAATTAGTAATATTATGGAAAACGTTATTGCTCGTATTCATGAATCAGACAAAAATACGATCCGGATTGGCGCTTAGAGCACCAACCCTAACAATTTCTCCCACTTGCTCTAGTGCCAATCCATGGTATCATATACACATCCCAATGTGTGTCACATGCAGATGACCCTCAAGAACTCACCTAGCGCTCAAGAGGTAGGCAACAACAAGTAAGCTCGCTATGACATATTGAGTTTGTCCAACAAACACAATCATTTTCCTTAGTAAGCATCATTAATATTTTTGTAGAAACTTAGTTCTACATCAATTTAACTCAAATGACATACCATCATTGTGCTTCTGCTACTAAGTTGTCTAAGTATTTACGGATCAAATCCAAAATATTATGTAGACAACCGCAAACACAATACTAATAACAAACTTCTAATCTACGAGGTCACTATGCAACTTCATAAGTCAATACTTTATAAGTTGCAACTAATTCCACTCATGTAGTAGAACCATCTGTGATACTCTCACTATATCTTTTCTGACTCTTTATGACGTAGACTGTCTAACGTCATAACTAGACTCAAAACTAATATGACCCTAATGGTTGCGAACTTTATTCTCTATTAATTAGAAACTCGTTCTTAATATCTCAAAGATGATAAAGAACATGATTCAAGACCCATCTTATGGTCTAGAGGATATCAAAATAACTCGTAACAATTACGATTAAATTGATATCTGTTTGGTTTCTAGGTGTATTCCCAAGATCAAATCAAGCATAAAATGTGAATGAATATACAAAGATGAGTGGCAGAAACACACTTACAATGATCGGTTTATGGATGTGTTGATCAATAAAATTTTTCTCCAAGATGCTCCAAGGTTCTCGGCCAAGGTGATCCAAAAGCTTCAAGCTTTGCTTTGAGTTTCCAAGCTCTCAAGTAGGTTTCCCTAACACCTTGTAATGATTCCTTGATGAGTGCTAGCCCTTTGAAATTTTTGCAACAAAATTTTCAATGCATTTCCTTCCAAATTCGGTGAAGATGAGAAGAAATATGGGAGAGTATTTGTGTTTCACAAATTCGGTAATGAGAGAGAAGTGATAAGACTTATATTTGATTTTCAAAAATCAATTTATATCTAATACCAAATGTTTGGTATAAGGTCACTCAAGCCATCACTTTGGAGTGTTGAAAAAGTCACCACCAACTCCACCAAAACACATCAACCAAAAGCAACTAAATGTGTCATGTGATGTGACATTTGATGTGACATGCGGGCCCCACTCGATTCCAAATACGAGTGGGCCCGCAAACATTCCCCGGCTTGGGTTCGCTAATTCCGAATTAACGAACTTCTGTTGCGACGTAATTAAATCGAATTTAATTAAATAATTATGCCTAGCAAAATTACTATTCACGTCGCTAACGAATTAATTCTAAATTAACTCGTTTGCCCGAATTAAAATCTAATTTTAATTCTGCGTCGAAATCTAATTTCATTTAATATATCAAATATATTATTTTAATGATTAATTCCAAATTAATCTTTCTCTCTTTTCAAATACTATTTTATCCCAGATAAAATCTCTCTGCAATTAATCCCAAATTAATTTAGCACAAATCATACGTCATCGGTGAATCTTTGGGAAGCGACCCAAGAGATCCCTGGATATGTTGGCAGTGAATCCGGTCGGCGGACTATCCGAACACGTACGTACCTAGTACTACATTTTTTTACCGATTTACAAGACAAGTTTGGCTTCTAGCAAAGCGCCATGCCCACCTAATTCTCCAGAAATATTCTTAATGGAATATACGATCTTTAACAGGCGTAGTATACATAGTATTGCGTATTGCGATCCAGTATCGGATGTCATATGCAAGGCCTGGGGCTGGTACAGTGTCTGCTCCGTACGAAACATATATCGGATCACAATCAACTAGTCTCTTTATTATCGGATAATCATGACCTAGTCATATTATCCCGATGCTTGCAACCCTTATAGAACCAGTTCTGTATCCCTGCGTGACCATCATCTCCATATGACTGAAGTGATACTTCCGTCTTGACATCACACCCAATACACTACGATTCTCAATAAACCCAGAAGAGGCGTACACAGAACCTGTTAAAGTCATGGATGACCAAAACCAAAGCGTATCGATTGTCGCAAGTACTAGCGATGCAAGTCTCAGGTTAAGACCAAATACACCTACCCTGATGCGGACTCCCATAGACACATAGTCATACTACCAATGGGATTCCGCGGGGTCTATCCAGAGCGAAGCTGTTTTCCGTACCATCGGTAAAACACAACCTCCTACCACACTTGCATAAGTATCCAATACTTAAATATATGAGAACTATGTTGTTACGCTTCCATAACACGCACAAGTGTGATACTAGTCTATTCCGCATTATCGATGTCCAGTCTCGATAATACTACGACTAGGGATATTTAGTGATTAAACCATCATGGATTGATACTGTCTCATATCATCTCAATCCGGAACTAATCATAAGGACTTTCATCATTCAAACATTTAAGTAATCTAATTACGAAATGATAAATGGCAATTTCATTGTCACATAGTTAATTTGTACAAAACCACAATGTTTTTACAAACAGTGACGCTATAGGTCATAACTGTCCAACAATCTCCCACTTGGCCTATAGCCAGTCACTCAAGCATCTAATACCTGAACTATGTACATGTCGCTCAAACTTCGGCTGAGGAATGGCTTCCGTCAGCGGATCTACAATGTTATCCTCTGATGCGACCTTCTCGATCTTCACATCACCATGATTTATAATCTCACGAATCAGATGGAAATGTCGAAGAACATGCTTGGATCATTGATGAGACCTCGGTTCTTTAGCTTGCGCTATAGCCCCGTTATTGTCACAATATAATGGAACGGGCTCAGCTGCTAACGGAACTACTCCCAATCCAATTAGGAATTTTCGGATCCAAACTGCCTCCATTGCTGCTTCAGCTGCAGTATACTCCGTTTCTATTGTTGAATCGGCAACAGTCTCTTGCTTGGAAGATTTCCAGCTCACTGCTCCGTTATTCAAACAAAATTTGTACCCGGATTGTGACTTACAGTCGCCTTTTTCGGTTTGGAAACTTGCATCGGTATACCCAGTTACCTCAAGTTCTCCATCTCCATAGATTAAGAAGGCATCCTTAGTTCGTCTAAGATACTTAAGGATATTCTTAACCGCCATCCAGTAACCTTCACATGGATCAGCCTGATAGCGACTACACATGCTCAAAGCATAGGAGACATCAGGTCGCGTACATTGGCATACATGATCGATTTGACTTCCGAGGCGAACGGTATCCGACTCATGCTATCTCTCTCATCTTGAGTTTTAGGACACATGTCCTTAGATAAAGTGACGCCATGTGACAGTGGCAACAGTCCCCTCTTGGACTAATCCATGTTGAATCTCTTCAACACTTTGTCAATGTACGTACTCTGGGAGAGTCCAAGCAGCTTTCTAGATCTATCCCGGTAGATCTTGATTCCCAGAATAAAGGCTGTTTCTCCCAGATCTTTCATGGAGAATTTCAATGAAAGCCAAGCTTTCACCGATGTTAACATGGGAATGTCATTGTCAATAAGCAATACATCATCAATGTAAAGGATAATGAATGTCAGTGCTCTCCCACTAACCTTCTTATATACACAAGGATCATCTTCGCTTTGAACGAAATCATATTCTTTTATGATCTCATCAAAGCGTTGGTTCCAAGAACGTGACGCTTGCTTCAATCCATAAATGGATCGATTTAACATACAAACCTTGTTTGCAGGTCTTAGCACGACAAAATCGTCAGGCTGTTGCATATAAACATCCTCCAAAAGGTTTCCGTTAAGGAAAGCGGTTTTGACTTCCATCTGCTAAATCTCGTAATAGAAATATGCAGATATCGCAAGCATTATCCGAATGGATTTAATCATGGCAACGGGTGAGAAAGTTTTGTCGTAATCGACACCATGTCGTAGACGATACCCCTTCGCTACAAGCCTAACTTTGTACGTTTGTACGTTGCCATCCATGTCGGTCTTCTTCTTGAAGACCCATTTGCATCCAATAGGCTTTACGCCTTCTGGTGCATCAACCAGAGTCCAAACTTGGTTGGTATACATGGAATCCATTTCGGACTTCATGGCCTCTTGCCATAAACCGGAATCGATATCTTGTATCACTTCCTCATACGTAGCCAGTTCGTTATCCTCAATGAGATTAATATTTTGTAGAGCAACAAATATTTTGGTCTCTTGTGGGTGATAGAAGTAATATCCTTTGGTTTCCCAAGGATATCCTGCGAATAAGCATTTATCCAATTTGGGTTCAAGTTTGGTACCTTCCAAACGTTTGACGTATGCCTAGCATCCCCAAATCTTCAGGAATGAGAAACCCGGTTTCTTTCCGGTTCATATCTCATACAGAGTCTTTTGAACAGACTTTGATGGAAACTTATTCAAAATAAGTATTGTACTGTTTAATGCATATCCCTAGAAGGAAATAGGTAGCTCAGTACTGTTGGATAATATGACCCATAGCGTCACTATTTGTACAGATCATAGTGTTGTTGTACAAATTAACTATGTGACAAGGAAATTGCACTCTCATCATTTGTGATTAGATCACCTTAGATATATAAATGAAGAGAGGTCCCTATGATTAGTTCCTGGATTGAGATGATATGAGACAGTATCAGTCCACGAAGGATTAATCATTAATATCCCTAGCCGGAGTATTATCGAGACTGGACATCGATAATGCGGAATAGGCTAGTATTGCACTTGTGCGCGTTGTGAGGGCACAACGGCATAGTTCTCATATATTTGGGTATCGGATACTCATGCAAGTGCGATAGGAGGTTGTGTTTCACCGATGGTACGGGAAACAGCTTCGCTCTGGATAGACCCCTCGGAATCCCATTGGTATTATGACTATGTGTCTATGGGAGTCCGACATCAGGGTAGGTGTGTATGGTCTTAACCTGAGACTTGCACCGCTAATGCTTACGACAATCAGTATACTTTTGTTGAGGTCGTCTAGGACTCTAACCGGTTCTGTGTACGCCAATGCTGGGTATATTGAGAATCGTAGAGTATTGGGTGTAATGTCATGACGGAAGTATCACTCCAGTCATAGTGGAGATGATGTCACGCAGGATACGGTATTAGTGCTCTTAAGTGCTGGCCGGCCATCGGGATATTATGACAAGGTCATGTATATCCGATTATAGAGACTAGTTACCAGACATCCGATATGTGCTTCGGACGGGGCAGACACTTATCCAGCCCCAGCCCTAGCACGTGACTATCCGATACTGGGCCGATATACACGATACTTGGTATACTACGCTTGATATAGATCTTAAATATTCTTAGAGAATATGACCGGAGAATTGGATAGACTTCGTGCTTTGCTAGAAGCCGATATTGTCTCGTAAATCGGTAGAACGTAGTACTGGTACGTACGTGATTCGGATATTCCGACGACCATATTTACTGCCGAATTATCCGGGGATCTCATGGGTCGCTTCCCAATAATCCACCGATGACGCACAACTCGCACTCTTGAATAATTTGGGATTATAATGGAAGAGAGAGAAAATTAATCTAGGATTAATTACGGAGATATTTTATCTAGGATAAAATATCGTCTAGAGAGAGAATGATTAATTTGGAATTAATCGGTAAATTAATATATTCGATATATTAAACGAAATTGGATTTCGACGCGGAATTAAAATTAGATTTTAATTCGGGCGAACGAATTAATTTAGAATTAATTCGTTAGCGACGTGAATAGTGAATTCGCTAGGCGTAATCATTTAATTATGACGCAACGGAAAACTCGCTAATTTGGAATTAGCGAGACTGAGCCCGAGTGTGATTGCGAGCGCATTCGTATTTCGAATTCGAGTGCGGCGACGCAAGTCACATCAAGCGTCAAATCACTCATCACATCAAGCGTCAAATCAAAAGTCACTTTGAGTGATTGATTGATTGATTGATGGATGTGATTGATTGAGTGATGGACACACAACATGTCACTTTGTTAAAGTGAAATGAATAGTTGATGTGTTTTGGTGTAATAGTGTTAGTTGGTGGAAGCATTTACCATTTGATTTATTAAATAATTATTTGGTAAATCTTTGATATTTCGGTTGGAAAATATATAAACAATTTTGGAAATTGTTTTAACTAACTAATACACAATTCATCACATTTCTTCTCTCTCATTTTGCTCTCTCCTCTCACGCCCTTGGAGGGCTGTTTCTGCTTCTGTTCTTGGCAGTGAACTGCCGTGGAAGTGGAGCAAAAAAGGGAAGCAAGAGTTGGGTTTTCATGGTGAAAATCCAAGTGCTAGCACACTACGAGTCTTGCGAAGGTGGTAGGGAGGTTCACCCATGAGCCGGGATCCGTCCAACGAAGCTTGGAGCTCCATTTTGCAGCTCAAAGTTTCTGTTTTTGAAGGCAGTGGACTGCTGCAGTTTGGGCGTGAATGGCAGTGCGTTTTTAGCCTTCAATCATCTTCAAATCGACTCAACCGATCGATGTGAGTATTCCGCAACTTTGTCGATATGTATTCGCAATGTTTTCATGCTTATAATCGATCCGGGACCTTAATAGAAACCAACAAGTACGACTCATCATCGACTTTACAATGTCTAACAAAGTTCGGTTTCTCCGTTCGGACACACCGTTTAATTGCGGTGTTCCAGGAGGAGTCCACTGTGAAAGAATAACATATTCTTTCAAGTAGTCAAGAAACGATTGCTCAAGTATTCGCCACCACGGGCCGACCGTAATGTCTTAATACTCTTGCCGCTCTGTTTTTCATCTTCGTGTCGAAACTCTTTGAATTTCTCAAAAGTTTCCGACTTGTGTCTCATAAGATACACATAACCATAACGCGATGCATCATCCGTAAAGGTTACGAAGTATTCATATCCACCTCTAGCCTGGCTAGACATGGACCCACAAACGTCACTATGAACAAGGGCTAACAGTTCGGTGGCTCGTACACCTTTACCGCTAAAAGGTGACTTAGGCATTTTGCCTAATAAGCAAGATTCGCAGACGTCACATGAATTTGGATCAAATCCATCCAAGTACCCACTCTTCGAAAGTGTGGATATGCGAGTCTTGTTTATGTGTCCCAGACGACAAATCCACATATAAGTTTCATCTTTATGACTTACTTTAAGTCTTTTGTTTGTTACAAAATATGGTTGAGATTGATTTATATTCAAAATATAAAGACCATTATTTACAACAGCAGTGCAAATTTCTATATCATTTTTATACATAAAACACCCAGTGTTTCGAAATATAAAAGTATACCCACATTGGGTTAACATAGATACAGAAATAATATTCCTAGTCAAACTAGGTACATAATAACAGTCCAAAAGTTCAAGTACATGGCCCGAGGGCAGTTCCAAAACAAAAGTGCCCACGGCCAAAACTGCAACAGATGTCCCATTTCCAACACGCAGATCAATCTCGCCTGACGCCAGTTTCCTGCTAATCCGCAGATCCTGCACATCAGTACAAATGTGAGTACCACAACCATAATCAAAAATCTAATTTTTAAAACTAGAAGTAGTCATGTTTATTTCTATAACAAACATACCTGAGGCCGGTGTCTTGCCCGCCGTTATCTCCTTCTGGAGCGCCTTGTACTCGCGGCAGTCATGTTTCCAATGACCCCGCTTCCCGCACTGGAGGCAAACATCCTGAGACTTGTCATTTGGCTTCCTAGAAGCCTTTTACGCCTTACCATTGCCCTTCTTCTTATGCTTTTTCTTTTTCACACCTCCAGTCGCCTTGGGCCCAGCCCTCGGTGAATGAGATGTCGAAGCAAAGTGCGCCTCGCGCCTTTTGCCCTTTTGAAGCATCTTCTCTGCCTCACGCAGCGTGGACATCAGCTCTCCAAGAGTCTGCTTTTGGTTCAACATGTTGTAGTTCATGATGAACCCACTCCAAGTGTCGGGGAGAGACTGCAAGATCAAATCTATAGAGGTCTCTATCTCAAAGACAATCCCCATTTGTCCAAGCTTCTCAATATCGGCAATCATCTGTGTCACATGATGTTCAACAGACGTACCCTCTGACATCCGAGCACGGAAGAGCTTCTTCTATAACTCATATCTTTACGACCTAAGGTTAGATCGGTGCAGATCGTGCAACTTCGCCAACATGTTATAGGGATCCAATCCATTGTTTTGTCGACGGAATTGCTGAGTCATAGCAGCAAGCATAATTGACTGAGCAGTCGCGTTGTTGTCACTATGTGTCTTCCAAAGATCTACTCGAGCAACTGATCAGAACTGGGCTTAGGCCCAAGAGGTCTCTCTATAGTATATAGAAGCCTCTCAAATCCAAGGACTATCCTTAGATTGAGTTCCCAATCAGAGAAGTTAGTCCCATTGAAGACATTGTCTCTCATGATTATGTCACAGACACTATTCTTTCCAATCATTTTAATTGCGATAATCTAATTATCCAATTAACAATGTAAGGTACAGTCCAACTGTTACAAGAAAAAATAACATTATATTAGTCCAACTAATAAAATAATTTTGACGAAATATTTGAAAGCGCGTAAAGCTAAGTATTTGAATGAAATTGCAAATTCAATACTAGCCTCCCACTATTTTTCGGTGAGCCTCTAACCCTCTGTCGAGTACTCGAAAAACCCAGTTTCCTAGTGGGCTAGGATCCCGTTAAATAACGCATAATCTTGACTTTGGCCAACAAACTGTATGATATTTAACTAGGTAGATCTCAAAGATCAATTGGATTTTATCCAATTCCTAGATCCGGTAGGTGGACTCCAAGTCTGAAACATATATACAATATATATGCCAATATATCCAATATATTTTCCTAACCTTTTTCCTCTGAATCAACTAAGCCTTGGCTTTGGCACAACAAGCTTAATGGTTCCAGTTAAGCGAGACCCATTGACGTGGGAAAGTTTCGTAATCAATGTCGATGGACAAGAAATGATCTAGACTTTGGACAAGACACTGATATGGAACAAAACTTTCATGATTCAAACACATCCGCGATATGACAAAGGCCTTGACTTTGGCCAACAAGCCAATGCCAATCTTGGATCTTGAGTAAGAATCACTCAATGGAAGGAAATATCGCTTAATATAAATTGAGGGATTTTCGCGTAAATTGGCAACCAATTTATTATCTTTGTTAGGTCTCATCATCATACACCATTAAACATGCATTCTAAACACATAATAAGGCGCGGAAAATAAATTAATAACGATAAACGGATGGATATTTAACAACTTGTTCCTAGAACAAATCACTCTTTTTCCTCTCCCCGGCTAGCACTATTCTACTTCTACCCAATTACATAATACAATAATAGAAACCTCGTTACATTGAGGGGAATTAGGTGAGAAGAGAATACAAAGAAATAATGAGAGATAAGGCTGGACACGCAGGTCCAATTATCCAAATTTACAACAATTTCTAAAATTGCCTTTCCCTTCTAATATCCATCTGATATACGTTATTCATTCAACACATCCATATATTCATTTATAGCATGGAATTCAACCAATCTAATCCAATTAATTAGTCTTTGAATTATGTGATCATCCAATGTTCAAACAACGATTTGATTTTGCGCGAGTCCAACTCGTTTGAGAATAAGTACTCAAAGTACGAATTCTTGAATTATATCGAACTACTCGTTAAATTTAATTTAATTCGTATTCAATACTAATTCAATTTATTTAATTCCAAATTAAATATCTACACTTTTTAATGCGCTTTAACGACTTAGATTCCAAATCTAATCTTATCGGGTCTCAAAGCCCAACTAACATCCAATGTTCATTTAATTAAAGTCTGATGGGCTTTCAATTGATTTCATAAGGCATGTGCTTTGGTCAATATGGGTCAAACCCAATTACCAAGCCCAATTAAGGAATCACCCACATTTGCCAAGACAACAATTTTAGCCCATAAGGCCCAATTAAACTTTTAAAGCCCATTTATTACATTTGGACTTAATGGAATGATTTAGGCCCAATTTGGATCCAATCCAATTGGCCTAAACCAACTTGGCTCAACCAAGCCCATTATGCCCAAATATAACATTTTCAAGCCCAATTCAAAATCAAGCCCATTAATCAAATTTTAAAATTCCAAATTTTATAATTTAATTAACTTAAGTGTAATACATCAATTAATTACCCAAATTAATATTTCCAAAATACAATTTAACTAGTTAATTATGTATCCTTTTATTCAACTAATGTCCAACATTCTTGAATCAAAAAATCAAGTCTTTACATGCCATAAGGCTCTCGGCTTTGGTAGGGAATTTTGTCCGAATTTGTTTTTCAATTCGATTGAATTTTAAATCGACATTCTCAATCGTTTCAAGTCATCCAATGATCAACGAAACAAAAAATTACCAAGACCCTAGGGTAACTTCACATTCGGCCAAGCCTAAGTGATGGCTAAAATTTGATCCAATCAATATTTCAAGAAATTGATCATATACAACTTCATAAAATCATCATTCAAGCATACTCAATCAATCAATTTTATCAAATCATGCTCAAATTGATTTTACCCTAATTTTACCCTAATTCATTTCAAGCTCATTTTGGCTCTGATACCATTGTTGGGTTTCTAGGTGTATTCCCAAGATCAAATCAAGCATAAAATGTGAATGCATATACAAAGAAGAGTGGCAGAAACACACTTACAATGATCGGTTTATGGATGCGTTGATCAACAAAATTTTTCTCCAAGATGCTCCAAGGTTCTCGGCCAAGGTGATCCAAAAGCTCCACGCTTTGCTTTGAGTTTCCAAGCTCTCAAGTAGGTTTCCCTAACACCTTGTAATGATTCCTTGATGAGTGCTAGCCTTTTGAAATTTTTTCAACAAAATTTTCAATGCATTTCCTTCCAAATTCGGTGAAGATGAGAAGAAATATTGGAGAGTATTTGTTTTTCACAAATTCGGTAATGAGAGAGAAGTGATAAGGCTTACATTTGATTTTCAAAAATCAATTTGTATCTAATACCAAATGTTTGGTATAAGGTCACTCAAGCCATCACTTTGGAGTGTTGAAAAAGTCACCACCAACTCCACCAAAACACATCAACCAAAAGCAACTAAAGGTGACATGTGATGTGACATTTGATGTGACATGCGGGCCTCACTCGATTCCAAATACGAGTGGGCCCGCAAACACTCCCGGGCTCGGGTTCGCTAATTCTGAATTAACGAACTTCCATTGCGACGTAATTAAATCGAATTTAATTAAATAATTATGCCTAGCAAAATTACTATTCACGTCGCTAACGAATTAATTCTAAATTAACTCGTTTGCCAGAATTAAAATCTAATTTAATTCTGCATCGAAATCTAATTTCGTTTAATATATCAAATATATTATTTTAATGATTAATTCCAAATTAATATTTCTCTCTCTTCAAATAGTATTTTATCCCAAATAAAATCTCTCCGCAATTAATCCCAGATTAATTTAGCTCGAATCATACGTCATTGTTGAATCTTCGGGAAGCGACCCAAGAGATCCCTGAATATGTTGGCAGTAAATCCGATCGTCGGACTATCCGAACACGTACGTACCTAGTACTACGTTTTTACCGATTTACAAGACAAGGTTGGCTTCTAGCAAAGCGCCATGCCTACCCAATTCTCCAGAAATATTCTTAATGGAATATACGATCTTTAACAGGCGTAGTATACGTAGTATTGCGTATTGCGATCCAGTATCGGATGTCACATGCAAGGCCTGTGGCTGGTATAGTGTCTGCCCCGTACGAAGCATATATCGGATCACAAGCAACTAGTCTCTTTATTATCGGATAATCATGACCTAGTCATATTATCCCGATGGTTGCAACCCTTATAGAACCAGTTCTGTATCCCTGCGTGACCATCATCTCCATATGACTGAAGTGATACTTCCGTCTTGACATCACACCCAATACAGTACGATTTTCAATAAACCCAGAAGAGGCGTACACAGAACCTGTTAAAGTCCTGGATGACCAAAACCAAAGCGTATCGATTGTCGCAAGTACTAGCGATGCAAGTCTCAGGTTAAGACCAAATACACCTACCTTGATGCGGATTCCCATAGACACATAGTCATACTACCAATGGGATTCCGCGGGGTCTATCCAGAGCGAAGCTATTTTCCGTACCATCGGTAAAACACAACCTCCTACCACACTTGCATAAGTATCCAATACTTAAATATATGAGAACTATGTTCTTACGCTTCCATAACACACACAAGTGTGATACTAGTCTATTCCGCATTATCGATGTCCAGTCTCGATAATACTACGACTAGGGATATTTAATGATTAAACCGTCGTGGATTGATACTGTCTCATATCATCTCAATCCAGAACTAATCATAAAGACTTTCATCATTCACACATTTAAGTAATCTAATTACGAAATGATAAAAGGCAATTTCATTGTCACATAGTTAATTTGTACAAAACCACAATGTTTTTACAAACAGTGACGCTATGGGTCATAACTGTCCAACAATATCTCTAATCATACTTTAATATAAAATTCATTATTCCATCATCATATGATGCATAAAATTGACTAGACATTTTAATCAATTTCTCTTTCGACAAAGGAATCATCATTTACGAAAGATGAATATTATATATATTAGACACACTAAATGTCAAACAGTTAGTCTCACTGTATCTTTTATTAGATCATATCTTATGTATGATTAATAGGAGTATCTCACAAGTCTCTTATTTTTATATCTTATACAAAACTTTATATCGAATATAATAGAGACACCACTCCCATTTTTTTCACGGAGAAAAAGACTCAGGTAAACCTTTTACTTTATTAACATTTCATTATTACCTTAATAATGATAATGTCATTATGATGTAAACACTAGAAAGAAATTTGTACGCTCTCATTAACCATTCTATCTCATATGTATTCTCCATACTTTGATAAAAGCAGACAATCTGACTAATATCAAAATTAGAAAACACAAATTTCTAGAAAGCTCATCTGAGTCTACAATAGGCTCTTTAAGCTAATATAGTACATTGTAATCTTAGCATAATACAAACTCCAGGGCCATTCCAAAACGAACTCTTCAAACTAAGAAATCACAATGGATCTCTTATCTGAAGAAACCATTCAGAAACGCCACTTTGTATTCTTTAGCTAAAATGTACAATTTAATATCATCATTAACCAACAGATCTTAAATTATTCAATCAGTGCGACTAGATACAAGTTTCCTCAGAATCTACAATAGATCGATGAGTATAATTGTTCTCACTGTCATACTTTTAAGGTCAAACCTTTAATAAGCTCACTGTGCTTTTGCTGCGCAAACCATTTGCATATTTTATGAACGTTTCATAACTAAAGCTCAATCAAGCTCCAACGTTGATCGTAGTAAGCTATGAACAATCTTAGATATATGGTTTAATGTTAATTTCTAGAATCGATATCAAATATCGTTCCCACTATAAGTTATATGATAACTTTCTTTGATAAGAAAACAACAGAACCATTAAGTATCAAATACTTTGCGAATGATTCTGACATCCTATAGCACTTATAATGAAGTAATTAAAGGGTATTTTCATCTTATTAATTATGTAGTTCCATTTATAGTTTATCACCGTATTTGACTTCAATAAGTAAAGTCTTTTTTACAATAGCCAACATCCAATGTTACACACTAAGTAATAAATAATTTTATTACTCGAGATCGTAGAAAATATATTTTATTAAATAGAATACAATATTCCATTAAATAAAATAAATGATAAACTTCTACTTGTACCTCCGAGGCGCAAGTACAATTCAATTATATAACTATTATACAGAAGAAAGATTCAAATCTCAAACATTTCAAGATTCGAATTTTCTACTTATACACATCATATACGTAACTGTAGAAACTATGGAACCTAAATTAAAAGGATGAATAAGTGTTACTAGAGCATAACCCCAAGAGTATTGAAACTAATTCGGTAACACTCAATATCTGCTTAATCAAATCGTATAAGATTCTATTTCTTCCATTAATCAATTTCATCAATATAGAATCGTGGAAGAATAATATTGATTCAAGAATTATATTCTTCCAATAACCTTAGAACTGATTGCCATTAATTCATATGTTTGATCATATCAAACATCTTTGAACAATTCAAAGATTCACGATGAATTTTAAAGATACAATTTTCAAAACTTCAGATCGAATATCTTTGAACCAGCCAAAATATTATATCCGCGTTTCATCAGAAACACATAACTAAGTCACGACATTTCATTGACTAAGTTACGAAGTAAAGAAAACGACCTTAAGCAATTTACATTTCTTTAAATTACATACATCCAATGTATAAATTTAATAAATTTTTCTGGTCCAATGATAGTCATTGGTTAAATGAGATTTAGTCACCTTCCTGAATACAATATTCATTAAATGGATAAGGATATGTGGTGTGATCTCATATCAGACCATCCTTTATCATATGGAATAAGTATCCAATACTTAAGTGATAAAATGTCATAGAATAATGTTCTAAGTTATTTACTTAACCGAATATTTTTCTTAAAGTTTATCTATTCGTTAATGACACTACTAGTCGTTTTAAAATATGTAACAATTGTTTACAAAGAACAAGTAACTATCAAATAGTCGCAAGTTCTGATATCAAATATCGAAACAATCATTCAACAATATTTTAAAAAACTAGACGGGAGATCTGATATCCAATATCTACAGTTGTCGTATTGTGAAAATCAATATTTTCTATACACATATTCTTTCTTTAGCTTTATTATTTACTTTCAAATTATTTACAATATTTACAAATAATCGAAAAATAAATAGTGTCTGACACGTGACCTCTGAATGTCACTAAAGCCAAGAAACGTCATTATTAGATAAACAAATACCTAATGGATTTTCTCAATGCCAGTGAAGAATCTCGAGACAAGAACCAATTCATGTCAATCTTTACTGCATAAGAAACTATTATGTCTAGAAGGATTATATCATTATCTATTCTAATCTAGAACCTATTCTAGAAATCTGCAACCATAATTGAAGTCAAAAAACATATATAATATGCATGCAGTGGATAAAAGTTTAATTCTATCAAACTAATAGAATAAGGAACAACATGAGCGACAAATTACATAATATTACACACAGCATAAGTTAAGGATTTTTAACCTAGCAGTGCCTCCCACTACTTTACGTAATACCGTAATCCCCAACGGAAACGAGAATTCAATAATTAAATTGAATTCCATAATGGGAAGTGGACCCCATTAATATATTTCGACTCACAACTTTGGCACGTTCTCGCCTACGTATATTCATTAAGTAGACAACTCATTGTCAATCACACTCACTATGACTCCTGGGTTCGGTCCTGATCGTTTCTCGTTATGACAGCTTTGGCACGTTCACAAGGAGGTGTATCAATGTAGTCCTGGCAGCTTTGGCAAGTTCAGGATTTCCACTTTCACTTGAATTTGTCTCTTATCATATAATTTCTACCAGTGTAAATGAACTACCTTCAACCATAACTGCACAGGTTTGGCACGTTACAGCCATAGCATCATGAAAACATTTACATCCGTATTGACAAGGCGGACGAAGAATCAAGTATTCCTAATACTAGTCACTTTCTTAAAACCTTATTTAAACAGGGATTTTCCAACAAGATGTAATTGACTTTATTTAATCAAATTAAATAAACAAATGAATGTATAAAGTAATGATTAAATTAAATATTGAATTTTAAAGGGCTAATCATATTGGGTGTACAGGTTCAGACTCGCTCTGATACCATTTTGTTGGGGTTTTAAAAGGAATTACGGGTTGGTGCAGCGGAACGCGAAAAACCGATTTTTCCGATTTCAAAATTTTTTCTTGTAACAATTAAATAAACATATTTATTTAATTAACCAATTTTAAATTCTGAAATTTCAACCCAGAAATTAGATTTCTCATAATTACCAAATGACCCCAAAGTTTTGTAAATTAATTATTTTGGTCCTTAAATATTTAAATACATATTTAATTGATTCTGAATCAACCCAAAATAATTTATACATGTCAAATACATGAATTTATAATAAAATCCAGAAAATATTCAGATTTTACCGAAACAGTCCAGATTTTCCAGAATTTACGAAACTGCCCAGTTTTTTCAATTAATTGCAATTTGGCCCAATTTGTACATAACACATCAAGATCAAATCCAATCAATCCAAAATTTGACATACATCAAATATACATCAAATTATATCATATATATGAAAAGCCCCAAAATTGGAATAGGTTTAGAACCCTAATTTCATAAATTTTTCTAATTACACAATTTACATTAAATTGAATTAATTCAACACTTTAAAAACATATACCAAATCCAAATTTGGTAAATGTCACTCAAGTTTTTCATTATTATAAAAAAATGTGTCTTACAAGCAACCATCATCTCATCACTAACTTCCATCACCAAAAAGTAATGTGAATGACAAGTGATGTGACTAGTGATGTGACTTGTGGGCCCCACTCGAATTCAAAATTCGAGTGGGCCCGCAAACACTTCCGGGCTCGGGTTCGTTAATTTCGAATTAACGAATTTTCCGTTGCGACGCAATTAAATCAAATTTAATTAAATAATTATGCCTAGCAAAATAACTATTAAAGTCGCTCGCGAATTAATTCTAAATTAATTCGTTCGCCCGAATTAAAATCCAATTTTAATTCCGTTATGAAATCCAATTTCATTTAATATATCGAATATATTATTTTATTGATTAATTCTGAATTAATCGTTCTCTCTCTTCTAATTAAATTTTATCCCAGATAAAATTTTGCCGTAATTAATCCTAGATTAATTTTCTCACTTCCAATTAATCCCAGATTAATTATGTTCGAGTCATACGTCATCGGTGAATCTTCGGGAAGCGACCCATGAGATCCTTGGATATGTTGGTAGTAAATCCGGTCGTCGGACTATCCGAACACCTGCGTACCTCGTACCACGTTCTTACCGATCGACGAGACATGTGCCTACCCAATTCTCCAGAAATATTCTTAAAGGAATATATAATCTTTGTCAGGCGTAGTATACGTAGTATTACATATTGCGATCCAGTATCTGATGTCACATGCAAGGCTTGGGGCTGGAATAGTGTATGCCCCGTACGAAGCATATATCAGATCACAAGCAACTAGTCTCTATAATCGGATAATCATGACCTTGTCATATTATCCCGATAGGTGCAACATATTAGAGAATCGGTTATGTATCCCTGCGTGATCATCATCTCCATATGACTGAAGTGATACTTGCGTCTTGACATCACACCCAATACACAACGATTCTCAATAAACCCAGAAGAGGCGTACACATAACCTGTTAAAGTCCCGGACGACCAAAACCAAAGCGTATTGATTGTCACAAGTACTAGCGATGCAAGTCTCAGGTTAAGACCAAATACACCTACCCTGAAGCGGATTCCCATAGACACGTAGTCATACTACCAATGGGATTCCGCGGGGTCTATCCAGAGTGATGTTGTTTCCGTACCATCGGTAAACACAACCTCTTATCACACTTGCATAAGTATCCAATACTTAAATATATGAGAACTATGTTGTTACGCTTCCATAACACACATAAGTGCAATACTAGTCTATTCTGTATTATCGATGTCCAGTCTCGATAATACTACGACTAGGGATATTTAATGATTAAACCTTCGTGGATTGATATTGTCTCATATCTTATAATCTGGAACTAATCATAAGGACTTTTATCATTTATATATATAAGTAATCTAATTACAAAATGATAAAATATAATTTCCATTGTCACATAGTTAATTTGTACAAAAACCACAATGTCTTCAAGTTCTCCATCTGCCTCTTTTGCTACTTCAGCTGCAGCAATATACTCCGCTTCTGTTGTTGAATCGGCAACAGTCTCTTGCTTGAAAGATTTCCAGCATACTGCTCCGTTGTTCAAACAAAATATGTACCCAGATTGCGAGTTACAATCGTCTTTATCGGTTTGGAAACTTGCATCGGTATACCCAATTACCTCAAGTTCTCCATCTCCATAGATTAAGAAAGCATCATTAGTTCGTCTAAGATACTTAAGGATATTCTTAACCGCCATCCAGTGACAATCACTTGGATCGGCCTGATAGCGACTACACATGCTCAAAGCATACGAGACATCAGGTCGCGTACATATCATGGCATACATGATCGATCCGACTGTCAAAGCGAACGGGATCCGACTCATGTTGTCTCTCTCATCTTGAGTTTTAAGAAACATGTCCTTAGATAGAGTGACACTAGCAACAGTCCCCTCTTAGACTGTTCCATATTGAATCTCTTCAACACTTTATCAATATATGTGCTCTGGGAGAGTCCAAGCAGCTTTCTAGATCTATCCCGCTAGATATTTAATCCTAGAATAAAGGCTGCTTCTCCCAGATCTTTCATGGAGAATTTTAATGAAAGCCAAGCTTTCACCGATTGTAACATGGGAATGTCATTGCCAATAAGCAATACATCATCGACATAAAGGACAATGAATGTCAGTGCGCTCCCACTAACCTTATTATATACACAAGGATCATCCTCGTTTTGAACGAAATCATATTCTTTTTTGATCTCATCAAAACGTTGGTTCCAAGAACGTGATGCTTGCTTCAATCCATAAATGGATCGATTTAACTTGCAAACCTTGTCTGCATGTTTAGGGACGACAAAACCGTCAGGCTATTGCATATAAACATCCTCCAAAAGGTTTCCGTTAAGGAAAGTGGTTTTGACGTCCATCTGCCATATCTCGTAATCGAAATATGCAGCAATAGCAAGCACAATCCGAATGGATTTAATCATGGCAACAGGTGAAAAAGTTTCATCATAATCGACACCATGTCGTTGACGATACCCATTTGCTACAAGCCTAGCTTTGTACATTTGTATGTTGCCATCCATGTCGGTCTTCCTCTTGAAAACCCATTTGCAACCAATAGGCTTTACGCCTTCTGGTGCATCAATCGGTGTCCAAACTTGGTTGGTGTACATGGAATCCATTTCGGACATCATGGCATCTTGCCATAAACCGGAGTCGATACCTTGTATCGCTTCCTCATACGTAGCCGGTTCGTCTTCCTCAATAAGATTAATATCCACAAGAGGTGAGATTAGAAACCCATACCTCTTAGGTTGTTTTCTGACTCTCTCTGATCTACGCGGTTCTTGTGTATTCGAAGATTGTGGTACAGTCTCATCCCCGATGAACTGTTCATGTTCCGTTAAGGAATCGGTGCCAGGAATAGTATCACTCCGATTTTCATCGAGTTCTACTTTCCTCCCACTAACCACTGCATTTAGGAATTCCTTCTCAAGGAAAACCACATGTAGAGCAACAAATACTTTGTTCTCTTGTGGGTGATAGAAGTAATATCCTTTGGTTTCCATAGGATATCCTACAAATAGACATTTATCCGATTTGGGTTCTAGATTGGTACCTTCCAAACTTTTGACGTATGCCCAGCAACCCCAAAACTTCAGGAATGAGAAACCTGGTTTCTTTCCTGTCCATATTTCATACGGAGTCTGTTGAACAGACTTTGACGGAACCTTATTCAACATAAGTATTGCATTGTTCAATGCATATCCCCAAAAGGAAATAGGTAGCTATGTGTGACTCATCATCGACCTTACCATGTCTAACAAAGTTCGGTTTCTCCGTTCAGACACACCATTTAATTGCGGTGTTTCGGAAGGAGTCCACTATGAAAGAATACCATACTCTTTCAAGTAATCAAGAAACTCATTACTTAAGTATTCTCCACCACGGTCTGACCGTAATGTTTTAATACTTTTACCGGTATATTTTTCAACTTCGTGTCGAAACTCTTTGAATTTCTCAAAGGTTTCCGACTTGTGTCTCATAAGATACACATAACAATAATGTGATTCATCATCCGTAAGGGTTACGAAGTATTCATATCCACCTCTAGCCTGGCTAGACATGGGCCCACATACGTCACTATGAACAAGGGCTAACAGTTCGGTGGCACGTGCACCTTTACCGCTAAAAGGTGTTTTAGGCATTTTGCCTAATAAACAAGAATCGCAGACGTCATATGAATTTGGATCAAATCCGTCCAAGTATCCACTCTTCGAAAGTGTGGATATGCGAGTCTTGTTAATATGTCCCAGACGACAATGGCACATATAAGTTTCATCTTTGTTACTTAGTTTAAGCCTTTTATTTATTACATTATATGTTTGAGATAGATTTATATTCAAAATATGAAGACCATTATCCAAATCAGCACTGCATATCTCCATATCATTTTTATACATAAAACAGCCAGTGTTTCTAAAAAAAAAAGTATAGCCACATTGGGCCAATAAAGATACAGATATAATATTCCTAGTCAAACTAGGTACATAATAACAGTCTAAAAGATTAAGTACATGCCCCGATGGCAGTTCCAAAATATAAGTCCCAACGGCCAAAACGGTGACTCGAGTCACATTTCCAACGCGTAGGTCAATCTCTCATGAGGCTAGTCTCCTGCTAATCCGCAGATCCTGCACATAAATACATATATGAGTACCAAAACCAGAATAAAAAATCCAATTTTTAAAACTAGAAGTAGACATGTTTATTTATATATAAAACATACCTGAAACCGGTGCCTTGCCCGCTTTGATTTCCTTCATGTGCGCCTTGTTCTCACGGCAGTCACGCTTCCAGTGACCCCGTTTGCCACACTGCAGGCATACATCTTGGGATTTATCCTTAGCCTTCCCAGAAGACTTTGACGATTTGGCCTTTCCCTTCTTCTTCTTCTTCTTCTTCTTCTTCTTATTCTTTTCACCTCCAGTTGCCTTCGGCCAAGCCTTGGGAGACTGAGATGTTGAAGCGAAGTGCGCCTCACGCTTTTTACCCTTCATCAGCTCCTTTCCGCTTCACGCAGCATTACCATCAGCTCTCCAAGAGTATGGTCTTGGTTCATCATATTGTAGTTCATGATGAACCCGCTCCAGCTGTCAGGAAGAGACTGCAAGATCAAATCTATAGAAGTCTCAGCCTCAAAGGTTATGCCTAGCTGACCTAGCTGTTCAATGTCAGCAATCATCTATGACATATGGTGCTCAATAGATATACCCTCTGACATTCGTGAGTGAAAGAAATTTTTCTGTAATTCATACCTTTGTGATCTAAGGTTAGATCGATGAAGGTCCTTCAATTTTTCCATCATAGTATAGGGATCCAATCCCTTATTTTGGTGACGAAATTGAGGGGTCATCGTAGCGAGCATGACGGACTGAGCAGTTGAGTTGTCATCGCTATGAGTCTTCCAAAGCTCAAGCTCAAGCGGCTGCTCATTTTCGGGCTTAGGCCCGAGGGATCTCTCTATCGTATAGAGCATCCTCTCAGCCCCCAGGACAATCTTGAGGTTCATATCCCAATCAGGAAAGTTCGCGCCAATTAATACATTTTCACCCATGATAATGTCTCTAACCCCGATCTTTCCAGTCATCTTAATTGCAATAGTTAAACTATTCAATTAACGATATTTGGGTACAAGAAAAATAATAGAATATTAGTTCAACTAATAAATATATAATTGACGAAATAATTTGAAAGCGCGTAATGCCAAGTATTTGAACGAAATTGCAAATTCAATACTGGCCTCCCACTATTTTTCGGCGAGCCTCTAACCCTCTGTTGAGTACTCGGGAAACCTAGTTTCCTAGTGGGCTAGGATTCTGTTAAATAACACACAACCTTGACTTTGGACAGCAAGCTGTATGATATTTAACTAGGTAGATCTCTAAGATTAATTGGATCTCATCCAATTCCTAGATCCGGTAGGTGGTCCTCCAAGTCCGAAATATATATACAATATATATGCCAATATATCCAATATATTTTCCTAACCTTTTCCTCTGAATCAACTAAGCTTTGGCTTTGGCTCAACAGGTTTAATGATTCCAGTTAAGTGGGACCCATTGACCTTGGAAAGCTTCGTAATCGATGTCGATGAACAAGAAGTGATCTAGACTTTGGCCAAAAAATCACAACTTGGGCAAGACATACAATATGGAACAAAGCCTTCATGATTCAAACACATCCGCGATGGACAAAGGTCTTGACTTTGGCCAACAAACCAGTGCCAATCTTGGATCTTGAGAATGAATCATTCAATGGAAGGAAAACGCTTAATATTTGTTGAGGGTTTTTCGCGTAATTGGCAACCAATTAATTATCTTTGATTAGGTCTCATCATACACCCTTAAGCATGCATTCTAAAAGCATAATAAAGCGCGGTAAATAAATTAATAATGATATACGGATGGATATCTTACAAATTGTTCCTAGAACAAATCACTCTTTTTCCTCTCCCTGGCTAGCACTATTTTAACTTCTACCCAATTACATAATACATTAAAGAAACCTCATTAACATTGAGGGGAATCGGTGAGAAGAGAATTACAAAGAATCGATAGATAAAGGCTGGACACGCTGTCCAATTTAATAAATTCTAAATTTATTACAACAATTTCCAAATTTGTCCTCACCCATCTAATATCCATCTGATATACATTATCCATACAACACATCCATGTATTTACACAAAGCATGTTATTCAATCAATCTAATCCAATTAATTAATCTTTGAATTAAGTGATCATCCAATGTTCAAACAACGATTTGATTTGCGCGAGTCCAACTCGTTTAAGAATAAGTACTCAAAGTATGAATTCTTGAATTATATCGAACTACAATTTTAAATCTGATTCAATTTGTATTCAATACTAATTCTTTATTTAATTCCAAATTAAATAATTACACTTTATTAATGTGCCTTTACGACTTAGATTCTAAATCTAATCTTAATGGGTCTCAAAGCCCAATTAACATCCAATGTCAATTTAATTAAAGTCCAATGGGCTTTCAATTAATTTATTAAGGCATGGACTTTGGCAACCAAAGCCCAATAAGGAATCACCCTTTGCCACAAAATTGATTTTGGCCCATTAGGCCCAATTAAATTTTAAAAGGCCCATTTATTATATTTGGACTTAATGGAATGGTTTTAGGCCCAATTTGGATCCAATCCAATTGTCCTAAACCAACTTGGCCCAACCAAGCCCATTAGGTCCAAATACAACAATTTTAGCCCAATTCCAAATTAAGCCTAATTAATTAAATTCTAATATTCCAAATTTCATAATTTAATTAATTAAAGTGTATAGCCATAATTAATTATTCAAATTAACATTTCCAAAACACCAATTTACATAATTAATCATGCTTTATTAATCAACTTATGTCCAACACAAATTGAAGCAAAATCAATTCCAACATGCTCATAAGGCTCACGGCAATGGTAGGTTTTTTCCATTAATTTTGATTTCAATCCAATTAAATCACAAATCAATTTATCCATTCATTTTAAACACATCCAATAGTCCAAAATCAAAATCACCATGAGCTTAGGGTTCTACAACATTCGGCCAAGCTAATGTCTTTGGGGAAAATTAATCCAATTAATTTTTCATCAAATTGATCATGCATAACTCTAAGTTAACATTATCTAAGCATACTCAAACAAATAATTTGATCAAATCATGCTCAAATCAAAAATACCCAAATTTTAGATTAAGAACCCTAATTTCATTTCATGCTCAAAATAGGCTCATGATACCATTGTTGGGTTTTTAACGTCAAACCAAAATCATTTCAAGCATAAAATAATGTGAATACGAAAAGGAAGTATAGCGGAATTATACTTACAAAGATCGGTTGTAGGATGTGTTGATAACAAAAATTCTTTACTCTCTTTGAAGTTGTTCCAAGCTCCTCCAAAGTGGTGTATCAAGCTCCAAGCTTTAATCTTTGATTCCAAGCTCAATGGGAAAAATGTCCCTAACACCTAAGTATGATTCTTTGATGTGTGCTAGCACTTGAAAATTGCAACAATTCTTCCTTTGGCTCTATGAAGCTCACGGCAATGGAGGGTTGGGAGAGAGAGAGAAATTTTCAATTTTTGTTTAATGAAAAAGTGAATTGATTTTCCAAAAACCAAAAACATATACCAAATCCAAATATGGTAAATGTCACTCAAGCATTTCATTATTAAAACAAAGTGTGTCTTACAAGCAAACATCATCTCATCACTAACTTCCATCACCAAAAAGTGACGTGAATGACAAGTGATGTGACTTGTGATGTGACTTGTGGGCCCCACTCGAATTAAAAATCCGAGTGGGCCGCAAACACTTCCGGGCTCAGGTTCGTTAATTCTGAATTAACGAATTTTGCGTTGCGACTTAATTAAATCAAATTTAATTAAATAATTATGCCTAGCAAAATTACTATTAAAGTCGCTCGCGAATTAATTCTAAATTAATTCGTTCGCCCGAATTAAAATTCAATTTTAATTCCGTTATGAAATCTAATTTCATTTAATATATCGAATATATTATTTTATTGATTAATTCTGAATTAATCGTTCTCTCTCTTCTAATTGAATTTTATCTCCGATAAAATCTTGTCGTAATTAATCCTAGATTAATTTTCTCTCACTTCCAATTAATCCAGATTAATTATGTTCGAGTCATACGTCATCGGTGAATCTTCGGGAAGCGACCCATGAGATCCCTGGATATGTGGGCAGTAAATCTGGTCGTCAGACTATCCGAACATGTGCGTACCTCGTACCACATTCTTACCGATCTACGAGACATGGTTGGCTTCTAGCAAAACGTCGTACCTGCCCAATTCTCCAAAAATATTCTTAAAGGAATATATAATCTGTTTCAGGCGTAGTATACGTAGTATTGCGTATTGCGATCCAGTATCTGATGTCACATGCAAGGCCTGGGGGCTGGAATAGTGTATGCCCCGTACGAAGCATATATCGGATCACAAGCAACTAGTCTCTATAATCGGATAATCATGACCTTGTTATATTATCCCGATAGTTACAACATAATAAAGAACCGAATATGTATCCCTACGTGATCATCATCTCCATATGACTGAAGTGATATTTCCGTCTTGACATCACACCTAATACACTACGATTCTCAATAAACCTAGAAGAGGCGTACTAGCGATGCAAGTCTCAGGTTAACCTAATACACCGAATCTGTTAAAGTCCCGGACGACCAAAACCAAAGCGTATTGATTGTCGCAAGTACTAGCGATGCAAGTCTCAGCTTAAGAACAAATACACCTACCCTGAAACGAATTCCCATAGACACATAGTCATACTACCAATGGGATTCTGCGGGGTCTATCCAGAGCGAAGCTATTTCCGTATCATCAGTAAACACAACCTCCTATCACACTTGCATAAGTATCCAATATAATTAAATATATGAGAACTATGATGTTACGCTTCCATAACACGCACAAGTGCAATACTAGTCTATTCTGCATTATCGATGTCCAGTCTCGATAATACTACGACTAGGGATATTTAATGATTAAACCTTCGTGGATTGATATTGTCTCATATCTTATAATCCAGAACTAATCATAAGGACTTTTATTATTTATATATATAAGTAATCTAATTACAAAATGATAAAATGCAATTTTCATTGTCCCATAGTTAATTTGTATAAAAACCACAATGTCTTTTACAAATAGTGACGCTGTGGGTCATAATTGTCCAACATAAATAACATTTGAAACTCACTTCCGAAGTGTACTATGGCCATATATTTAACAGATTGCTAATCACAAATGGACTACCTATGCTCTATACACAGAACTGACGGATCCTTTCTTGATACTCACAGGATATCATGAGCATGATTCCACACCCAACGAACAGGCGGAGGTCTGATCTTAATAGATCGGTGACGTGACTGCCATCTAAGTGTGGAGGATAACTCATATATCCATAGTGGTATCTCAAGTCAAAGAATCACTATGCTACTCAACCCGAGAAGATTCCTATTGACGTTGGTGTACCATCTATTAGGAAATCTTCGGTGATTCGTTCAGTATTTATCAAATAAACACCTACACGTCTATACGAGTCTCCCAAGACTCATGGTTCATTGGGATAAACCATCGGACCAGTCCGTTATACGACATGTACTGGTCTCAGTGGATTTTACTAACCGACCCGTGTCAGTAAATCTTGTCCAGGAACTTAATTTAAGGATATACAACTTATAGTGACACTTCCCAATGTCAATTACAAGCTATGTTGTAACTGCACACTACATTATAAATCATGGGGTCTTTGTGTAATATATATATACATATCACTAAACTGGATTTAGTTTCAATCTAATCAATCTAATCGAAATTAGATCGAATACGTATATAAAAGACAAGAGGTGCTACCATAAAATTAGTAATATTATGGAAAAATTTATTGCTCGTATTCATGAATCAGACACAAATACGATCCGGATTGGCGTGCATAGCACTAATCCTTACAGATAGATCCTCAGGGTGTCCTTTGTGTGTCGAGATAGGATTCGTCAGTTCTGTGTACAGAGCATAGGTAGTCCATATATGATTAGCAATCAGATAAAAACCATGGGCCCGTGGTACACTTTAGAATTCAGTTCTAAGTGTTCTCTTTTTTAGATTGCTAATAGAGACGTCGACGGGATAGTCCCTATAGAGATTTGATGTTTACATCTATATCTCTGGGATATATCCGGATACCTGTGATGGAGGAATTATACATTTTCCATGACCTCGACTTGTATAATTCAGCGAGTTTATACGTGGTCGTCATAATTTACGGGTGGGTAAATTATGGACGAAATTGGATTTCGTGACGGATATGCCTGAATCTAGAGAGTCTCACTAATGAAATATACTCGCAGAGCACTAGGGCAATATTTATAAATAATACTGATTATTTATAAGTCGTTTAAAGGTTAAACGAAAAATACATGTGAATGGACCAAATAGTCATTTCCTAATTTTTGTGTATTTGTATTTAATGTTAGATTTTATCAAATACACATTAATTAATTGTAAAATTGAGATATTTGACTAATATCATAAATATATACGTATTTGATATTAAATGTAAATATAATACATATATTTAATATATTTTTATTTAAATAATTATTTAATTATTTAATTGTTAAATGATTAAATTAATTAAAATATATATATCTTAAAGTTGTGATGATTAAGGAAATATTTTTAGTTGTTTTATTTGACTTTAAGAAATTCATTAAATGGTTTGATGATTAAGCTTGCAAGTTGATAAAGCTTTAATGAAACAAATTGAAAAATATCTAGATATTTTCATTTACCACCAAATTTGGCCAAGGCTAAAAAGTGAAGGTATAAATTGTTTCGTTTCATTTTAGGGTTCCATAAGTTCAAAACACACAAAAATAAACACAAAAGAAGTTGAGAGCAAAGCTTGAAGGCTAAAGAAGAAACCTTTGAAAATCTTTGTTTTTGTAAGTATTTCTTTAAAGTCTTCAACGTACAAAATGTTTCTAACATACTTAGCTTCAATTTGTGATGCTTTGATGTTATCTCTACTGTTATAGTTTGTGTTTAATTGGTTGTGAATTTGAAAGAAAGATCTATGCATGTAAGTAAGCTTGAAATGGTTTCAAAGGCTTACTTTTGATTCTTTGGAAATCAAGTTGCCATTCTAGAGTTGTTGAGCCACTCCTTGATGACCTAAAATTGTTCTAAAGTTATTTCAAAGTGATGAGGCTTGTTTGGTGAAGTAATAAATGGATTAAAGTCTTGGATTTTAAAGATTTTATAAAATTGGTCAATTTGATGAAATTGAAAAAATTAGGGCTCATAACCCATTCCAAAATTGGGGCTTTTCATATATGTGATGTATTATGGAGTGTATATCATGCATGTAAAATTTTGGGTTGATTGGATTTGATCTTGGCATGTTTTAAACAAAAAGGGACCAAAATGCAATAAACCAAAAATGTAGGGTGCTCTCGGCAATTAGATTAAATTTGGGGTTTTGTGTGAAATCTGATTTTGATGTATTGGATATATTGAAAAATATTTTAGAAATGATTTAGAATCATCCAAAATTGTATTTGACAATTTTTTGACTAAAATGATCAATTTGCAAAGTTATTGGGGCAATTCGGTAATTACCAATAAATTTGATCTCTTGTGTAATTTTTCAGAATTTGATAATTGGATAATTAAATAAATAAGTTTATTTAATTGATTCAAGAAAAAATTTTGAAATCAGAAAATTTTGATTTTCCGCTATTCCGCTGCGTTACCGGATTTTCGCCATAAAATCCCTACAATATTTTCCACTCATCAACGAGACCCTAAACAAGCACTCCGATGGAAACATATGATGAGTTGTAAAAACATAAAAACATGCAACAAACGTTGGGGCAGAAATATATCATCGATCGAGCATCTCAGCAGAAATATATTAATAATTCAATAAATCATGAAAATATTTAACAAGCGTTGAGACGAAAATATTTGTTAATATGCATTTTCATTATCGAATAAAACTTAATCAAATCGTGAATTTAACCATTAAAACCTTTAAAATTTAAAGAAAGAAAACACAAGTGAGGCATCTACTCACAATGACGAGTTACAGAATTTACTGAGAGGTGGGCGGTTGATCAAGCTATCGATCTATAATAAAATAAGGATATGTCAGATTCTCGACATGATCTTTCAAGGCAAAGAAAATACAGTGTATGTTGAAAGAGGACAAAGCGTGATATTATTATTCACTATAGCTTTTATATATCATTTTAAAACTAGAGTGAGTTTTTGAGTTATCACTTAAGTAATAAGTATTACGTTCGATTTCCCAAGTCGAAGCCATATTATCAAAGTACACATCAACACTCACTATTCACTAAGTGTTACAACGTTACCTTGAAACGTTTCTAAGTGCTACACTCCTGACACGAGTCGCACCAATTTTGTTATTAAGTATCTATATAAGCTTAAGCATATTGGATTACATCCATTTCCTAAGTATCATCACCATCGCCCAATATCCCCTTCATAACCAACCAACCTAAATTCTCATCCTCCAAAATTTGGTCTAAGCAACAACAATTAACAATGAGTTCAAACACACATTTCCTTACACAGCCGAAAACATCCCTACAACACACGTAAAAAAAAATGGCTCCACACTTCCCTAACCTACCACTAAATAGCCCACCCCCCACGCCATAGTCCAAAACCAGAAAAGAAAATACCACATCCAATCTAACCCCACCTTGGCCGAGACTCACGACCATTCACTCAAAAAATTCCTTCCACGATTTGCTTACCAATGATAAATCATACCCAACAAATAGGAAATCAACAACATTTATTAATTCTTTTATATCCCCTACATAGTTCTGGACAACCCCAAATTATCTCACATTCACCATTAATCTCCATATTAAGAACTAAAATAGATCCAATATCCCTTAAATTATAGTAGATTCCGCAAGTAGGGGAAATAAAATATTTTTGGGGATTTGTCACTTCATCAATCTAGGAACATTTTTGAAGAGATTAGGCAGTTAAAGGAACAGAATTGTTGACAAGCTTGCGTGGAAACTGCTCAATTGCGCCGAGAGGAAAAACGCAGAAAGAGAAGGAGTGATGATGGGCGTGGAGTGAAGAAAGAGAAATGAGAAAGAAATAAAAGAAAAATCTATACTTATCATGAAAATGGGCATCACACCACCTAAATAAAATAATGGGCCTCACGTCCATTGTGTTTTTTAAATTTTTTTTTTCTTTTTTTTACTTTATCTATTTTAAATGGCTACCTAAAAAAACTGATCTCAAGAATAAATTTTTAAGTTAACTACACCATGGGTATTACATGCATCTTTTGCATGTGAAATGTAGGAGTATGCACCCTAAACTATATGACATGTTATTCAAACATTTCGAATAAAACATACACATAAAAAATATTTACATTGACCGAGCTCTTATTTTTTCTATACTAATCTAATTAGTATAAAATTTACAAAGGCATCCCTTGATATTCAAAACTTGCTCCATGGATTGTGGACAATCATCTTATGAAGTAGTTGACGGCATCAGCTCTCCAATTTACATAAAAATGATACAACTCAAAATTTACATAAAAATTATTTACAACACTTTGTAAAAGTTGGCCTTATGGCCTTACATTCCAAAACATAAAATAACGTAAAAAAAAGAGTCGGAAAAATTTACAACTCATACAATATATTTATCGCATGAACTTAAACATAAATATTCATCATATAAACATAATATTTGTGTCTACTCATCAGAACATGCAAAAATATTTGTATCACATATAATTAAATAAAAAAAAACATTTTAATAAAAATAAGAAGGTTAAGAACACTATTCAACCTTACTCTAGATTCCAATTGTAGGAAACGACTTCCCGCGCGGCGAAAGCGAGTTAGGCATTGGGATCGACCTTGAAAAATTTTTCTACTCTTCCCCACTGTTGTCGAAACTCTCCAGGTCAATTGGACTGGTTTTGTTTCTGTTTTTGATGATTTTTCAAGCCCCGAATAGCCCTCGAATAGCAGCCCAAAAAGCGGACTCTTTTACAAACTGAATGTTCCTTATACGCGCGCACAGTACACTGTTTTGGTTGTCGTTGTGTGCTGATTTTTCTGCCATTGTTTTGGACAAACTTATCACTCCAAAAGATCCCCAAAAATTCAATGAAACATCCCTTTGTCTTCCCAAAATTTTTTGGGCGAAAACGCAACAAAATCCCAGCACTAACAAGTGCTAAAAGAGGCGACAGTGAGCAGATTTTTATGTTCATTGTCGTATGGTACAAGAAAGAAAAGAAAACAATTTTATTCAAGTTTCAAATTTCTTCTGTGCTATGACTCGCAACCAACAAAGGGAAGTGAAGGCTTCATTCACAAAACAAATCCATAAACACTTTAGTGATTCAAAAAGTCACACACCAATTTTTATTTAGTTTTTTCTTGTTGTTCTTCACTATTTTTCTCTCAACTCTTGAGAGAAAAACAAGAACAAAAGGTGGCTAGGGTTAGTTAGAATGAGATTAGGGTAAATAGTAAAACACTTTTCCTATTTATATATAGGGTTTAGGTTATCTAAAAATAACCAAAACCATTCCCCTCCTCTTTGCAAATTTTGGCCAAGTGGCCATTTTCCATCACAAAAATATTTTGTTAAATGCCATGATCAAGACATTTAGAAGTTACCATTATAAACCATGTAACTTCGAATTTTATAAATGAAAAGATTTGAAATCAAATTTCAATATCATTCATTTCCAAAATTTTATATTAAATTATCAATAATTTAATAATAATAAAATTTTAATAACTAAATTATCTCATAATTATTTATTATGGAAAAATATTATATTAAAATAATATAAAGTTACATGTGTGATAAATATATTCTTAATCACATTAGTAATAATAATATATATGAGTATATAATTGGTCTATCCAATTATATTTAATTTTCTAGCACGGGGACCAAATAGACCTACAGTTCCGAGCTCCAATAATCATGGAATATTAATTAAACTCTTTAATTAAACATTCTGAATTACTAACTTTAGGTTATTCCACTAAAAATCCAAAGTTTCACTCTCGTTGCAGTAAATATATTATATAAGCCGAACTACGTTGGCGTCCATCGATATAGTCATTATATACAATTGACCCTTCACAAGTATCTCATAATTAGAGCCGGGTCAAAATATCAGTTACACCCCTCCAATTATTTTTACCTTAAGTACCATTAATTCTCTATTGAATAATTTATTCATAACTATTATGAATATTAATCTTTCTATTCGTAATACAAAGATTTGATAATTGCACCAACATGAGAATCTTTCATTTTCTTTTTAAGTTTAAGATTTAAAATTAAAATAAGATAAATTTGAGGTTGATTTTCACAAATCGTAGGTCATTGTTGTGTCCGGAACGGTCGAAAATTGTGGATTTGACTATTTGTTGATCCAAATCCGACTCAAAGGCCGATTTGTAAATTCCATAAACTTATTGGGACCCAAATATAAATTTCAGAGACTTCACGAGGCTCAATGAAATCCACTAGGTATGTTGACATGGAAGACACATGGCTGATGAAGCGGAAAAGTGGGGCTGAAATGCTAACGTGGCTTCTGATGTGTCCGATGACGTGGCAGATGATGTGGCAGCTAACTGGACTGGAAACACTGACGTGGCTTACACATGTATCGTCTTTGACCTCTGGAGTATGTGCGACGCATGGTGGCGTGTGTGAAGGTTGATACGGTCTGTGTTTGGTCGGCGGTAAATACCACCGTGCTCGTCTCGACGTGAACAAACTGATGGTATGATCAAAATTGTTTTTTGATAACTTTCCCAAAACTCGAATTTTTCGAATCGAGTTCCGTCCTTCGATTTTACGATCTCAATGTATAACCAAAGTTACTTATACCACTTGTTGTGATTCTCTGATAACTGAAAAGTTTTCATGAGAAAAAATGAAATTGCTTTATTACTACTTGAAAAGAATTTACAAAGATTACAAACTTTGTTACAAAAAACCTCACACTTCACTTTCTAAGCTCTCTTGAAATGGAACTTAAACACTTGTTGGGGATGCTTGAACTCTCAAATATGAGCTCAATTTAAAGGTAATGACTCGCCTTCTAACTCAATAAAATTAGTGGAGTGGTTGCCATAATTGTCCACTAATTGTGTGGATAAGGGTGATTATATCAACACCATTAATTCACTAATGATGGTTATAACAAATACAAATAATTCACTAATGCAAGCCGGATTCATATAATTTTTGTCAATTCATGAATGAAATCGAGCATGTGCGTTGGTCTGAGTAGCATTTTTGAATTGTAAATACCTCAAGAGAGGCAGCATCTGTCTTTGCCAGAGTAAAATAAACATTATTCCTCACATCTTCTATGTTTACAATAAACACTCTCAAAAAATTTAATGTCGCTTCCGGCTAGCTAGGAGAATCAAAGAATTTTCTTTTCATAAAACTCTGACGTGGATTTTTATTGTCTTTGTTCTTAAGTGCAGACAATAAAATACATAATCAAGCATTTTTGACGGGGTTATCCAATGTTCACAACGACAGAAAAAGCTAAAAAAAAATTATTGTAATTTTCAAGAAAAAAGTTGTCGGAGATTCTTTGGCTTGCTAGAAACATCCTGGCATCCTCTGGTATTATGAGTTCGTAAGGTTATAAATAGAGATTAGATTCGAAACATTTAGCCCTTCAGGACTTGTCCTCATTTGTTCATTGCTTGTTTATGACACCAATATTGCCTATTTTGTTTGTATTTCGGTGACAAATATTTATTGTTGAAGCAATGATATCGAGATTAAATGGGAACAAAACAAGGATAAAATCACCATCAAAATAATGTAATTTTGATTTTTATTTATTTATTTATTTTTGTTATTCATTAAAACAACGTCGTTTTGATGATAATTTTGTCATTATTTTGTTCTAATTTAGTATCGTTTGCATTTTTTTTTTAACGTTGTTACATATTTTCTGCAGGATTAAATGAAATTTTGTGTGGGTTTATTTATTTATTATTACTATGATTTTTTCTTTTTGGATGCATTGTGTTTGCCTACCTAATGCTATTTCCATTCTGCATTAATATGATGTCACGGATATAAATAAGACCATCTCTTCCAGATGCAGGGTTGGCCAAGCTTTTAGGAACCATTTTCCCATACTTCTTTTTTAGTTTCACTATTGTTTTTCGTTGAATGCCCTCGTGTATTACTGAAAACTCTTAAAAAGATACGTTGTAATATTTTTTTAACCATAAAGGCATTGAATTCAAATGAAAACGTGGAGAAAACATACCTAAGGGAATAAAGATTCAAAAAAATGATTTTTTTTTTTTTTTTATAAAGTGTTGAAATTCATGGCCCAATTCAAAAGTAGTTTGAAAATAGAAGGTTGTCTAATTTTTATATTTTAATTTCAACCATTCATCTAAGCCGATATGAGATATATTTTTCTTAACGCTTCCTGTCATGTGGTGGTTATTAAATTACTTGATCCACGTTACGTGGGTCGGTAGGTTGAAATTCATATGCTTAATTCAACCAAAAAATCAAGTTGAGGAAAAAATTTCACATTCATTGAAAAATGATCTTTGTCAGTCCCTCAATTCTCAAACTAATTTTTGAATTGACTTATACCCATAAATTTCAAGAATAAATTAAAACAGTGTTTTGTGAGTGCTAATAATTACTTTAACTGGTAAAATCTTCTAAGGTGATATAAATTGTTGGAAGGAAAAATTAAAAAACAAATAAAAAGAAGGAAAACAAAAAACTTTCAGAATAGTGTTACAGTATGAAGTTGTATGGACAATTACTGGAGGGTTGATGAGTTAAACGTACTGTGTGTTAAGCACCTTGGATCTTTCGGTGCTTCAAGTCAGCACCGAAAGGTGCAAATGATTAAAAAAATATATTAAATTTATGGGTGGGTCTCACATGTCAAAAATAAAAGAATTAAAGAATTAAAATTTACTATTTCCACAGTGAATTTCATACCTATAAATAGAGGCTTCATTTCATTATTTTATTCATTCCATTTGCAACCAAATCCTTTACATTCTAAGAAAGAAAAATATTATTCCTTTTTAATTCTCATATATTAAGAGAGTGTGAGATTGTTCACTCCTTATATTCAGAGAGAGATTGTAAAATTATTTCCACTATAGTGAAATCATTCTAGTTTTGTCCGTGGTTGTTTCACTCCCATTGAGGATTTTACCATGTTAAATTTACGTCTCATTGCTTTATTTTTTTGTTAATATTTATGGTAGGCTAAGCCTCATAATTATCATTGTATTGTTATATGGTAGGCAACGCCTCCTGAACTAACAATTGTTCTCAATTTCACCTTACTTGTGTGCCAGCTTCAGCCCACGATCCCCTAACAGTGGTATCAGCACTTCATGTTCAGGGTTACTATTCACGAAGACTGTTCACATATATGATATTATTCACGTATACAGTACTATTCACGTATATAGTACTATTCAAGTATACGATATATTATACGATACTATTCATGGTGAAATAGTAAAAACTGGTCCAAGTGAGAAGCTGATCGTCATCAGAAACATGGCAGGAAAGTTCGAAATTGAGAAGTTCAACGGAGTAACGTTTCCGTATGGAAACTTAAAATAAAAGCAATCTTGAGAAAAGACAATTGCTTGGTGACAATTGGAGAGAGACTAAATGGAATGACTAATGGAAAATGGAAGGCTATGGCTGATAATGCTATGGGCAACTTGTATCTAGCCTTAGTAGATTTTGTGTTATCCAGCGTTGTAGAGAATAAGAATGTAAAAGAGATTTGGGATGCACTTACCAAATCGTACGAGGTCAAGTCACTACACAACAAGATATTCTTGAAGAGGAGACTTTACACTCTTCAAATGAGTGAGTCCATATCCATGATCGATCACATCAACAACTTGAATACATTATTTTCCCAACTCACTATATTGAATTATAGTATATCTACAAATGATCTTGCGAAGATTCTACTTCAAAGTCTACCTGATTCGTATGATCAACTTATCATCAACTTAACAAGTAATGTTGTCACTAGAAATCTAATCTTTGATAAAATTGCAGCTGCTGCTCTGGAAGATGAGTCTAGGCACAAAAATAAGGTAGACATATCATCTAGTTCACAGCAAGTAGAAGCATTGGCAATCACAAGAGGGAGATCAACGAAACATGGCTAAATTGGGAGTCAAAATCATGGTAGATCGAAATTAAAAAGTAAGAAGAATGTTAAATGCTAAAATTGAGGCAAGAAATTACACGTCAAGAAAGATTATTGGAATATGAAGAAAGGTGCAGAAAAAGCTCATATTGCAACAAAATCTAAGTGATGTGTTACAAGTACTTCTGAAAAAGATGGCACATCTTACAATGAAGTAGTAATGGTGTTCATTGATAGCAGAAAACAATTAAGTGATGCATGGTTGGTTGATTCTGCAGCAACATGGTACATGACCTATAGGAGAGAATGGTTCTGCCATTTTGAACCTATCTCTCGATGATCGATTTTTCTAGGGAATGATCATGCCTTGAAAATTACTGGAATTGGAGCCATCAAAATAAAGATGTACGATGGTACTATTCACACTATACAAGATATTCGACATGTTGTGGGAATGAAGAAAAATCTTATGTCTGTTGGACAGTTAGATGACCTTGGATACGAGATCATTGTTGAAAACGGGGCATTAAAGATGGTGAAAGGAGCACTTACAGTCTTGAAAGTTTAAAAATCTCAGTAAAATTTTATATGCACTTGGAGACTCAATTCAAGAAGCAACTGCATTGATGGCATCACTAGATTCTGGAGATGAAGCTTCTATGTTGTGGCATCAGAAACTATACCACATGTCATAATGGGAATTGGAGATTCTTGTCTATCAAAAGCTACTCCCAGGCTTGAAAACAGTTAGTCTACCGCCTTATGAGAATTATATAACAAGTGAGCAAAACAGATTAAAATTCACCAAGTAAAGTGCTCGAAGTAAAATCATTTTAGAGTTAATTCACTCTGATATTTGGGAAGCACCAGTTCAATCTTTAGGGGAAGTAAAATATTTTGTATCATTTATTGACGACTTTTCTAGAAGATGTTGGGTGTACCCGATCAAAAACAAGTCAGATGTGTCAGTTTTCAAAAACTTCATAGCACAAATTGAAGTAGAAACTGGAAGAAGAATCAATTGTTTAAAGACATATAATAGAGGATAATATTGTAGCAAGGATTTTGATGCATATTGTCAGCAAGAATGCATCAAAAGGCAAACTACTACACCATACACTCTTCAATAAAATGGTATGGCAGAAAGGGTGAATAGAACGCTGCTAGAAAGAGTAAGAGCTATGCTCAAAATAGCTAGTGTATCAAAGTGATTTTGGGCAGAAACAGTTTATAGAGCTTGCTCTGCTGTAGATTTCCATCAACAACAAATGATTTGAAAACACAGATGGAGATGTGGAGCGGAAAGCCAGCTGATTACTAATCTCTTCACATTTTTGGTTGTCTTGTATATGTGATGTACAACGCTCAAGAAAGAACAAAGCTACATCCAAAACCTAGAAAATTTAAATTTTTGGGTTATGCTGATGACGTAAATGGGTTTCGCTTGTGGGATCCCACTACCTACAAGATCATCATCAGCAAAGATGTGATATTTGCAGAAGATCAACTGCAGAAAGAAGGAAATGATAGCATTTTAAAAGAAAGTATAGAGACTATAACAGTACTGGTGGAAAATAATCAAGAATAAGAAAATTCAGATTATTCTGAAGTGGCACCGGAACACGAGGTACCTGAACTAATCGAGTTTGAAGCTTCTGAAGTTCACCGATCAACTCGAGAGAGAAGACCTCCAGGTTGACACTCAAAGTATGATACAGAGAGTAACATTACATATTATCTTCTAACAGAGGATGGAGAGCCATCGACTTTCCATGAAGCTATAAATGACGTAAATGCATTTTTGTGGATGGCAGCCATGTAAAAAGAAATAGAAGCTTTGCACAGAAATAATACATGAGATCTAGTACCATTACCACGTGGAAGGAAAGCCATTGGTAATAAATGGCTCTATAAGATCAAGCGAGATAGTAATGATCAAGTGAAGCGGTATCGTGCACGATTGGTGGTAAAAAGATATGCTCAGAAAGACTGGATTTTTTCAACGAGATATTTTCTCTGGTGGTTTGACTTACAACAGTCAGAGTAGTTCTGGCTATGTGTGCTACTTTTGACCTATATTTGGAACAGTTGGATGTAAAAACTGTATTTCTTCATGGAGAACTTGAAGAATAAATTTATATGCTCCAACCATAAGATTTTACTGAAATAGGCAAAGAGAACTTGGTTTGCAGGTTGAACAAATCTCTATATGGTCTCAAACAGGCGCTGAGATGTTGGTATAAGATCTTTGATTCCTTCATTATTTACCTTGGGTACAACAGACTCAGTTCAGACTATTGTACATATTACAAGAGGTTTGAAAATAATGACTTTATTATTTTATTGTTGTATGTGGATGACATGTTAATAGCAGACTCTAACAAAGATCAAGTCCAAAAATTAATGGCAGAATTAGCTAGGGAGTTTTACATGAAGGATTTTGGATCAACAAATAAGATTCTATGGATGCAAATACACCGAGAAAGAAATAACAAGAAGATTTGACAGTCTCGAAAAAATTACTTGAAGAAAATCTTACGTCGATTTGATATGGAAGATTGTAAGCCAATTTCTACCTCACTTCCTATTAATTTCAAGTTATCCTCATTTATATGTCCTAGCAATAAATCTGAGAGGAATGAGATGTCTCGGGTATCATATGCATCGGTAATGGGAAGCTTTAATGTACGCCATGATTTGTATAAGACCAGACATTATACAAGCAGTGGGAGCATTTTGTGGTTTTATGGCGAATCTTGGTAGAGAACATTATAATATTGTTAAGAGGATCCTTAGATATATCAAATGAACCTCTGATGCTGCATTATATTATGGAGGATCAAAATTAGTTGTCTGGGGCTATCTAGGTTCAGATTTTGTAGGAGATATTGACAAAAGAAATTAACTATAGGTTATGTGTTTGTACTTGCAGGAGGAGCAGTGAGCTGGGTATCCAATTTATAGACAGTTATGGCTTTGTCTACAACAGAAGCTGAATAGATGGTAGCTACAAAAGTCTGCAAGGAAGTTATTTGGTTTCAAAGTTTATTGAAGGAACTCGGGCACAAACAAGAGAAGATTCTATTATTTTGTGATAGTCAGAGTGCTTTGTATATTGCAAAGAATTCAGTCTTTCACTCAAGAACAAAGCATATAGGAGTACAATACCACTTTATTCGTGAATTAGTGGAAGAAGGCAATGTAGACTTATGGAAGGTACACACCAATGAGAACCTTGCAGACGTAATGACCAAGCTAATCAATACAGACAAGTTTGTATGGTGTAAATCCTCTTATGGCTTAGTAGAAACGTCAGCAACTTAAAGATGACAATGGGAGAATTGTTAAGCACCTTGCACCTTTCGATGCTTAAAGTCAGCACTGAAATATTCAAATTATTAAAAAATATAATAAATTTGTGAGTGGGTCCCACATGCAAAAAAATAATAAAAAATTTAAATTCATTATTTGCACAGTGAATCTCAAGCCTATAAATAAAGGTTTGATTTCATTAATTTCTTCATTCCATACTCAACCAAATCCCATGTATTCTAAGACAGAAAAATATTGCTTCTTCTTAAGATTTTGAAAAGAGTTGTAATTTTCCTATTTAAATAGAGTGTGAGATTGTTCACTCCTGTTTAGAGAGAGGTTGTAAAAAAATTTCCACTATAGTGAAATCTTTCTATTTTTATCCGTGGATGTTTCTCTTCCATTGAGGATTTTACCACGTTAAATCCGCGTCTCATTATTTTATTTTATTATTAATATTTATGGTAGACTAAGCCTTCTAATTATTATTGTATTGTTATATGGTAGGCAACGTCTCCTAAACTAACAATTGTTCTCAATCTCACTTTACTTACGTGTTAACTTCAACTCACGATCCATGTAGCTCTATTTATTACCAGATAAATTATTTATAGTTCATGAATCATTACTTCTTATCCATTCACTCGTTGATTTGATCGAGGAAAGGAATGGATTTTATTGCCGTTGATGTCGCATATCAATTGATTAAAAAACACACATGGAAAAGAGTGAATAGAATGAGAGCAATTCTCCAACAATATTCACTCTATAAATTGCCCGGAAAGAGTTACAAATTAATTTAGCTGATAAAATTTGCTTACAAAAAAGGAGTAGTGATAATAATTATAATTAACCACAAAAAGGTGAAATAATGTAATGTTTTTGTATACATTAATTGAAAAGAGTCTATTACAGTTACACATAAGGTGCAATACATCATATTTTGCTCATAGGGCATCATATATATAAGCAGACATCATCTTATTGTAATTAAGACCATTATTTTCACTCTACCCACAGACTCAAGAGTCACCAAGTATCAGCTAGCAGTGTTGCCGCAGGACACTGGATGAATGTAGATTATTATCTTTATTGTAATTTCGGAACGGTGTCGTGCAGAACATCCTTCAAATGAAATAGAACTAATAATACATATGTGATCAAACCTTGAAAATTGAGTGGGAAATAGTGCAAAATCCTCCCGCAAAAGCAGTGATCATGTATTCATCATTCAACATAAGCCCTTCAGACCACATACATAAAGCAGTGATCCAAAAGTGAATGTGAAAAAGATCCACGGTGCCCAGCTTAATCCCGGTGGTAGCAGAGCCCATAACAAGACTGTGAATGAAAGGATCACACTGGTTAGGGCTACCAGATTTAAAACCCTATTAATTCTAGGAAATTTATGGCTGAATATCACTCCATTGATAGAGAAGAAGAAAGCAAACATCAAAACCGTTAGAATCGACAAAAATGAAAGTGGGTTCTGTCTAAATAGGGTTTCCGGTTGAAGCTTCCCCTTGTTTGTGATATAAGAAATGCTCAAAAGTGCTGACAAAGCTGTAAATGCCATGACAATTGTGAGCCTAACCCATTTGACAGTAAATTTTGTGTCTAATAGCTTCAAATCTTTTTCACTCTGATTAGAGTTCAAATTATTGCCCGGATCATTAGCAGCCAATGCCTCAGAAGTGGTCTCAATTTCATTACTAATAACTATCAACTCAACATTCTGAATCATGACATCCTCACCAATGGACACAAATGATTCTGAAGAAGAAGAAGAACTTCTTGGATCCTGTAAACAGTTAACAGTACACATGTATAAGAAACAATTGATGATGCATAAGTAGCAGGAGGTGTATTGTTAGCAGACTAATGTGTTAATATATAAAGAAAATGAAAGTTTTGTAGCAAGAAAGTGAAATATAATTGGCTGCAGCTTGTTATATAAGACAAAATGAACAGTTTCCTTTCATTTGTCAAAGATTAATTTACTGCTACAAGAAAATGCAAGTATAGTCCTTTTGCTTAGAGATTAGAGAACTTAACCTCGAACTTTTCACAGCAGCGTCGACGTGTGTGCCGAAGATGAACTTCTTTCTTTTAATTTTTTAAAGTAAGAGTTTCTACAAGCCCAAGTAATAATTATATTTTTTTTTATCTCCCTTATATTCGAACTTGGGTGATGA
>SKCR01055244.1:0-45293 GCA_019454045.1 Zanthoxylum bungeanum | reverse complement strand
TACGCGGTTCTTGTGTATTCGAAGATTAATGGTATAAATTCATCATTGATGAACTATATGTGTTCCATTAAGGATTTCGTGCCTCGAACAATATTACTCCAATTTTCATCGAGTATCACCATCCTCCCACTGACCACTGCATATCGGTATTCCTCTTAGGAAAACCGCATGGTGAGCAACAATCATATTGTTCTCATGTGAGATTTATAAGTACTATACTTATGGTTTCCTTTAGGATAACCAATTTGGCACTTATCCAATTTAGGTTTTAGTTTGGTATTATCCAAACATATGCCTAGCATCCCAAATGGTCAGGAATGAGAAACCCGGTTTCTTTCCCGTTCATATCTAATATGATATTTGTCAAACAAATTATTAATAGAACTTTATTCTAAATAAGTTATTGCACTGTTAAAACTTATCCATTGAAGGAAATGGTAGCTCAGATCGACTCATGATTAGCCTTATCATGTCTAACATGATTCGGTTAATCTGTTCGGACACACCGTCACTTTGACGTGTTCCGGGAGGAGTCCTCATTTGAAAGAATACTATACTCTTTCAAGTATATAAGAAACTTATTGCTTAAGTATTTCCATTACGGTCTTACCGTGACGGTATAATACTATAGCCGATCTGTTTGTCTATTTCGTGTCGAAACTCTAAAAGTTTCCGATTTGTGTTCTTCAAAAGAAACACATAACCATAACGTGATGCCACATCCGTTAAGGTCACGAAACATTCATGTTCACATCTAGCCTAGCTAGATATGGGCCCACTAACTTCACCATGAATAGGGCTAACAGATCGGTGGCATTACACTTTTACTAAGTAAAAGTGTTTTAGGCACATTGCCCATTAAACTATTCGTAGACTTTATTTGATTGGAATCAAAACAGTCCGAGTACCCACTCTTCGAAGTGTGGATATATGAGTCTTGTTCGATTGTGTCCCAGACAACAATGCCATAATTAGTTTATTCTGATCAAATCACTTTGAGCTATTTGTTTGTCATTATATATATTTGAGATTTATTTATATTCAAAATATAAATTCTGTTATTCACATCTAATGTGTTTATCTCAATATCATCCTTATATAATAAAACATTTTAGTGTTCTAAAATATAAAGGTTCACCCGCAGTGGGTTAAACACTGATAAAGAGATAATGTATCTAGTCAAACTAGTTACATAATAACAGTTCCTAATTTAAGTACACACCCAAAGGGTAGTTCCCAACTTAGGTATCTACGGTCGAAACAGCGACTTTCGTCTCGTTTCCGATTCGCAGAGCAATCTCAGCTTGAAGTCAGTATCCTGCTCAAAGCAGATTCTGAACATCAATACATATATTTTATGTACCACACTAAGTATTTAAAATCTAATTTCAATACTAGTTGTGAATATAACTTTGACAAACATTTTAAAGTCAGAGCCTTGCCCTTGTTTAATTCCTTCGTGTCTGCCATATCCAAATGGTAGTCACTTGGTATATGTCAATTATCATTTTCAATATTTTAGGAACCTTAGGCCAAGCCTTGGGTTTTTAGAATATCGAAACGATGTGCACCTTGTGCTACATGCCCAATTGCAAACTTTGACTTTATCTCCTCTAGAATAGTCAATTAATTCTCCAAGAATTATAAATTGCAATTTTAATACTTCTTAAATCTAAAATTAGATTTATGACAAGTATATTAAATTAAGCATTAAAGTCATCATCACATAAATCTTCCAAAGATTTTATGCTCTACTTATTTGCTTAATTTGGGCGTAAGGTATAATAAGTATTTTATCAAATAAAGTAACCTATTATTTATTCCCATTTGAAAATTAAATCATTTAAAATATTTTAATCCCAGATTATATTTTAAATATCCAACTTTTCAATTTTATCTTGATTACAATAGTCCAACTATTTAATCAACGATAGTGGTACTATATATATTATAATGATTATAATAGTCCAACTATATAATCAAATATAATCCAAATTAATTAACCTCAATTACATTGATTACTATAATCCAATTATAATATCAACTGTAAACTAAAATTAATTAATTCAAATATATTGATTAATATAATCCAATTATATATAATCAAGTATAATACAGTCCAACTGTTTATTAAAACAACAATTTAAATATTAGTCCAACTAACATTTAATATTACGACGAAATAATTTAAATGAGCGCGTATGGCGAGTAATTGAACGAATATGCAAATTCAATTCTTGGCTCCACTATTTTTCGGCGAGCCTCTAACCCTCTGTCGAGTACTCGGGAAACCGTGTTCCTAGTGGGCTAGGATCCCGTTAAATATCACACAATCTTGACTTTGGCCAACAAATTGTATGATAATTAACTAGGTAGATCTCTAAGATCAATTGGATCCAATCCAATTCCTAGATCCAGTAGGTGGACATCCAAGTCCTAAAAATATATCATATATATGCCTATATATCTAATATATACCCTAACCTATTTCCTCTGAATCAACTAGGCCTTGGCTTTGGCACAACAAACCTAGTGATCCCAGTCAAGCGTGGACCCATTGACCATGGAAAGCTTCGTAATCAATGTCGATGGACAAGAAGTGGTCTTGACTTTGGCCAACAAACCACAACTTGGACAAGACACTGACATGTAACAAAGCCTTCGTGATTCAAACACATCTTCGACAGACAAAGGGCTTGACTTTGGCCAACAACCCAATGCCGTCTCGGATCTTGAGTGAGAATCACTCAATGGAAGGAAAAACGCATGATATTTTATGAGGGTTTTTCGTGTGCAAATTGGCAACCAATTTATTATCTTTGTTAAGGTCTCATCATCATACACCCTTAAACATGCATTCTAAACACATAATAAAGCGCATATGATAAAATAATAATGATATGCGGATGAATATTTTACACATTGATCCTAGATCAAATCTCTACCTTTCTCTCTCCGCTAGCACAAAATTTCTTCTACCCGTTACACTACACTTCTAAAGAAACCTCATTTACATTGAGGGGAATAGGTGAGAAGAGAATACAAAGAATATGAGGTGATAAGGCTGGACCCAGCAGGTCCAATTAATAAATCGAATTTATTACAACAATTTCTAAAATTGCCCCACCCATCTAAATATCCATCCGATATACATTATTCATGCATCACAACCATGTATTCACTCAAGCATGTTATCAATCAATCTAATCCAATTAATTAATCTTGATAATTAGTGATCATCCAATGTTCAAACAACGATTTGATTTTGTTAGAGTCAAACTCGTTTTTGCGAATAAGTACTTAAAGTACGAATTCCCGAATTAAATTAAACTACACAATTAAATCCAATTCAATTTGTATTTAATTCTAATTCACTATTTAATTCCAAATTAAATAACACACTTTAATAATAAACCCTTTTCGACTTAAATTCCAAATTTAATCGCTACGGGTCTCAAAGCCCGATTAATATCCAATATTAATTTAATTAAAGTCTAATGGGCTTTTAATTAATTTCTTAAGGCGTGGTCTTTTGGTCAACTCGGGTCAAACCCGCAACCAAAGTCCAATCCGGGAGTTACCCCATAAGCCTATAAATTAATCTTGGCCCATTAGGCCCAATTAAACTTTAAAGGTCCATTAAGTCGCATTTGGGCTTTATGGATGCGGTTTTGGGCCCAATTGGATCCAACCAATTTTGCCTAAAACAAACTTTGTACAACAAAGCCCAATAACAACAATTCAAGCTCAATTTCCAAAATTAGCCCAATTAATTAAATTACACAAATCCAATTTCGCAATTTAATTACCTAAAGTGTATATCATGATTAATCACCCTAATTAACATTTCTAAAACACAATTAGGCTAACTATCATGCTCATCTTCATCATTACATGTCCAACACATTAAGATTAAAATCAAACCCATTACATGCTTAAATACTCTCGGTAATGTGGACTAATTTTATGTCAATTCCGAATTCAATCCAATTAAATCCAAATTAACATTAAATCAACATCCTCAATCGTTTCAAGTCATCCAATGATCAACGAAACAAAATTACCAAGATTTAGGGCATACTCCTATTCGGCCAACACATCAAAATTGGGGAAATTTGTTCCAAAAATATTTAATCAAATTGATCAACCAATCATCAATTAAAATACATTCAAGCATACTTTATCATCCAATTTCATAATTGCATGCTTAAATCAATTTTACCCAATTTCAAGCTTTATGACATACTTGGCAATTTGGGGATTTTTCGTCCGATTCGAATTCAATCCAATTGATTCCGCAATCGACATTAAATCATCATCCCGAATGATTTCCAACACATTCAATTGTCAAAAATCAAAAATCCCAAGACATGAAATCATGTTCAACTTTCGGCCAAGGTAGAAATTTGGGGGAAAAATGATCCAATCACAATTTGTTGAAATTGACCCAATCAATCTTCAATTCAAACACAATTAAGCATACAAATCCATCCAATTTAATTTATCATGCTCAAAATCAAGTTTGCCCAAATTTTAGCCCTAACTTTTTCATGCTTTTAACCTAGGCTCTGATACCATTGTTGGAGTTTCTATAGGTCCCAAGATCAAAACTCAAGCATGATACACAAGTGAATACAACGACGAAAGTTGCGGAATACTTACATCGATCAGTTGAGCGACGCGGAGGCCACGAAGACGCCAAAAATTGCTCACTGCCTCACTGCAATGTGCGCCCACTGCTGCAGATTTGGCTTATGTTTTGCGCTATTTTCAACAAGAATTGAATCCCGGCTCATGGGTAAAATTCCCTATCACCTTCGCATTGATCCCGGAGTGTGCTAGCACTCTTGTTTTGCCACAAAACACACTTGCTTCCCTCCATTTTTGCTTCTTAAAAGTCGGCAGTTCACTGCCTCTCATGAACAACAAAAACGTGAGTGAAGAGAGGAAGAATAAGAGGAGAGAGAGGAGGGAAAATGTGATTCACGGTTTTGTGTGTAATTTGTGTATCTAATACACATGAATTTCATTTGAAATTCATTTCACACACATTTGGCTTTAATTGCCAACCACACACATCACTCATCACATCAAGTCAACTCAATCAAGTTGTCAGTCACATCACTCAAAGTGACAAGTGATTTGACGCTTGATGCGACTAATGATTTGACGCTTGATTTGACGAGCCGCGCTCGAATTCGAAATGCAAATGCGCTCGTAAATAATCTCGGGCTCGGATTCGCTAATTCTAAATTAACGAATTTTCCGTCGCGTCGTAATTAAATGATTACGCCTAGCAAAATCACTATTCACATCGCTAACGAATTAATTCTAATTAATTCGCTCGCCCGAATTAAAATCTAATTTTAATTCCGCGTCGAAATCCAATTTCGTTTAATATATCAAATATATTAATTAATCGATTAATTCCAAATTAATCATTCTCTCTCTCTCTTTAAATTGATATTTTATCCCAGATAAAATATCTCTGTAATTAATCCCAGATTAATTTTCTCTCTCATCATATTAATCCCAGATTAATAAAAGTGCGAGTCATACGTCATCGGTGAATCTTTGGGAAGCGACCCATGAGATCCCCGGATATGTTGGCAGTCAAATCGGTCATCGGACTATCCGAACACGTGAGTACCAAGTACTACGTTTTACCGATTTACTAGACAAGGTTGGCTTCTAGCAAAGCACCAAGTCTTCCCAATTCTCCGGACATATTCTTATAAGAATATTTAAGATCTGTATCAAGCGTAGTATACCAATTGTATTGTGTATATCGGCCCAGTATCGGATAGTCACGTGCTAGGGCTGGGGCTGGATAAGTGTCTGCCCCGTCCGAAGCATATGTCGGATGTCTGGTAACATAGTCTCTATAATCGGATATTCATGACCTGGTCACAATATCCCGATTGGTTGCGCAACACTCAAGAGCACTAGTACCGTATCCTGCGTGACATCATCTCCACTATGACTGAAGTGATACCCGTCTTGACATCACACCCAATACACTACGACTCTCTGATAAACCCAGAAGTGGTGTACGCAGAACCGGTTAAAGCCCTGTACCACCAAGACCAAAGTCTATCGATTATCGTAAGTATTAGCGATGTAAGTCTCAGGTTAAGACTATACATACATACCTTGATTTCGGCCTCCCATAGACACATAGTCATAATACCAATGGGATTCCGAGGGGTCTATCTAGAGCGAAGCTGTTTCCCGTACCATCGGTGAAACACGACCTCCTATCGCACTTGCATAAGTATCTGATACTTATATATATGAGAACTATGTCGTTGTGCCCTCACAACGCACACAAGTGCAATACTAGCCTATTCTGCATTATCGATGTCCAGTCTCGATAATACTCCGACTAGGGATATTTAATGATTAATCCTTCGGGGACTGATACTGTCTCATATCATTCTCAATCCAGGAACTAATCATATGGACCTCTCTTCATTTATATATCTATGATGATCTAATCACAAACGATGAGAGTGCAATTTCCTTGTCACATAGTTAATTTGTACAACAACACCATGATCTGTACAAATAGTGACGCTATGGGTCATATTATCCAACACCATCGGCTCCTTAGCATGCGTGATGGCTCCATTATTATCACAGTACAATGGGATTGATTCCGCAATACTAGGCACAACGCCAAGTTTTGTGATAAAATTTCTAATCCAAATAGCTTCTTTAGCAGCTTCTGAAGCCGCTATAAATTCTGCCTCATTGGTGGAATCAGTTGTTGAGCCTTGCTTTGAACAACGCCAACTAATTGCACCACCGTTAAGGGTAAATATGTATCATGATGTAGATTTTCTATCATCTGGATCTCCCTAGAATTCAAAGTTTGTATAACCCTTAATTTGTAGCTCAGCTTCTCCATATATCAGAAACTTATCATTGGTGCCTTTAAGATATTTTAGGATATGTTTCAAGGCTGTCCAATGATCATTACCTAGATAAGATTGATATCGGCTGGTCACATTGATGCCGAAACTGATGTCAGGTCTAGTACATAACATAGCATACATTATGCTTCCAATACAAGAAGCATATGGCAAGTTAGACATCCTAACTCTCTCTTCCTCAGTGTGAGCTGCCATTTTCTTTGAAAGATGTATGCCGTATCAGAAAGGTACATTTGCTGCCTTGCAGTTGGTAAAATAGTTCCTTTCTAACATCTTGTCTATGTACGTCAATTGTGACAACCCTATAAGCTTCCTAACTCTATCTCGGTAGAGCCTTATACCTAGTATATAGGAAGCTTTCATGGAGAAGTTCTTGTAAATATATCATTTCCAATGATAAGATGTCATCTACATACAAGATTAAGAAAACTATCATGCTCCCACTAACTTTCTTAAAAACACATGGTTCTTCCTCATTTTTGATGAATCCAGATAATCTAATTATCTCATAAAAATGACGATTCCAGCTTCGGGGTGCCTCTTTAAGTCCATAAATAGACTTTTGGAGCTTACAAACCAAGTTTGAAGTCTCACTGGATACGAAACCCTCTGGTTGTTCCATATAGATATCCTCCTCAATGAATCCATTTAGGAAAGCGGTTTTCACATCAATCTGTCATATCTCATAATCGTGATATGCAGCAATGGCTAAGAGAATCCTAATGGATTTTAGCATGGCTACTGATGAAAAAGTTTCCTCATAGTCAATCCCAGGACGTTGAGTGTAACCTTTTGCTACCAGTCCGGCCTTAAAGGTTTCCACCTTTCCATCGGGCCCTCGTTTCCTTTTGTAAACCTATTTACAACCAATAGGTTTAACTCTTTCAGGAAGTTCAACTAAGTCCCAAACTTGATTGGCATGCATTAAATTTATTTCGAATTTCATAGCTTCTTTCCATTTTCCCGAATCGATATCCAATATCGCTTCCTTATACGTAGTCGGGTCTGTTTCCTCCGAGAGGATAACATCAAGGCTCACATCAGATGTTAAAAATAATCTCTCAGGAGGCCTTGATATTCTATTCGACTTACGTAGAACCTGTGTTGTAGATCACTCACCTAGTTGGATCTCTGGTTCTATCTCAGGTTCTTTACTGTTGGGATCAAACTCATCAAGTTTAATCTCTCTATAATTCCCACTTTCTCTCAAAAATTGCTTTTCAAGAAAAGTTGCAAAGCAAACAACAAATACATTTTGTTGTTCGGAATCATAAAATTGATATCCCATGGAATTATCAGGATATCCAACGAACCTACATTTATACCCTTTGGGTACTAGTTTATCTCAATGCGCAATTCTAACGTAGGCAGGACAACCCCAAATCTTTAAATGCTTAAGACTTGGATTTCTACCGATCCATATCTGATAGGGGGTCGTAGAAACAGCTTTTGATGGAACCCTATTAAGTATGTAGGCAGTAGTAATTAAATTGTAACCCCAAAGGTAATAAGGAACATCTGTATAGCTCATCATTGATCGTTTTTGAAAAAAAAATGCTTATGAGTAAGCATTTTGAGGCTCAATTTTAAGCGTGGTCCACTTCGTGTTAGTGGTTGTTATTGAATGATTCGGATACTCCTCCGTGAGTACTTCGAAATGGTATATTCATATGCTTAAAATGATGTTTGGGTGAATGAGAAATTGTTGCTCAAAGTTCACCCATTGGTGTTAGAAAATAAAGAGAAGTTAGCTTGTCCCATATGGGAAAGCTATAGAGAGGAAATTATGCTTATATATGATTGTTCATTAGTAGATGGGTAAGAGTTATAAGGATAGAGGCTCTCTCTACGTGCGCGGGGGGGGGGGGGGGGGGGGTGCAAATCAAATCTGAATCAAGCTTGGCTCGTGTACACCCGCGTGTCCTGCGTACACGAATGCCGGACCAAAATGTGCGGGCTCGGCCCAGCCGAATTTTTACTTGTCTCTTTATTTTTCCAAGCCTTTTAAAGTTCCATAACAGTTGAATTAATGATATTAATCAACTTGGTGGTTACAAGCAATGGAAGGTCTCCCACTCATGTGATTAATTGACATGTTAATTTCCTTTATTTGAGCTGTGATTTTCGTTTTTGTGGATGCACAACACATAAATATTGTTCACAAGACAGTGACACAACATACACTGGTTCCTTTCCTTTTTCTTCGTTTTCGACTTTTTTAGGAAGAGTTTAAACGCTTTAGTTGTTCGTTGGATACGAGTTCGGTGGTGCCCTTAATCGTACGTTTTTCGTTGTATCCTGGGAAACAATCGTCTCGTGTTCTACTGCACCGAAGGTGGGAGACGAATTTGTTTTAAGGAAATTATTGGAATCAACAAGCCTCAGAATTCTCTCTGTTTCGTTCGATATTGCACTGCCTCCGTTCTAAATTATTCTTGTCGCTGGTTCATTGCTGCTCAGCTATGTCCGCTCCTGTAGCTGTGTTATTTTCATTACTGTTGTTTAGTTATTACCAATACTTTATTGTACCATCGGTGTTCTGTTTTACTGTTGTTCATTGTCCTTTGTAAGAACATAGTAACCAAATATAATTGTAATAGTCTTAAAACAAATTCGACTTTGTGGATATGGAAAACAGTCCAACTTGCTTCAGCCTCTGGGCTTAATATGGCAGCCGCTGTGGCTGGCCAAGGTGTTGCTGCCTCTGTGGCTAGACAACCTGTTGGACATGTGAGCCATGTCAACCCTGCTGCGGAAAAACTTGAAAAATTCAGTGCACAGAATTTTAAACGATGGCAACAGAAAATGTTTTTCTACTTGACCACGTTGAACCTTGCGAGGTTTCTAAAGGAAGATGCTCATGTACCCGCGGAGGGTGAGATTGATATCCAAGTGATCAGTGCGATCGATGCTTGGAAACATTCTGAATTCCTATGTAGGAATTATGTGCTGAATGGGCTAAGTGATTCATTGTACAGTGTGTACGCCGGAATGAAAACATCAAAAGGGCTTTGGGAATCTTTAGATCGAAAATATAAAACTGAGGATGCCGGTACTAAGAAATTTTCCGTGGGCCGTTTCCTTGATTTTAAAATGGTTGATTCCAAAACTGTGTTAAGCCAAGTACAAGAACTACAGATTATTCTAGCAGAAATTCATGCTGAGGGGATGAGTTTAAGTGAAACCTTCCAAGTAGCCTCGATAATTGAGAAACTACCACCTGGTTGGAAAGATTTCAAAAATTATCTAAAACATAAGCGAAAAGAGATGAGCATTGAAGACCTAGTTCTTAAGCTCAGAATTGAAGAAGATAACCGAGTATCTGACAAGAGAGGAATATCTCATGAGGCCAAAACAAATGTTGTTGAACATGGCCATAAGAACAAAAACCCTAAGAACAAAGGGTCGAAGATGGGCCCTAAAGGAGGAGTTTCCAAGAAATCCAAATTTCAAGGAAGATGCTTCAACTGCGACAAAATGGGTCACAAGTCTTCTGAGTGCAGACTGCCGAAGAAGAAAAAGAATCAAGAGGCTAATATGATGGAAAATATGACTCAAGATATTTCAGACATTAACCGTTCAGCTGTGGTTTCTGAGGTGAATCTGGTGGGTTCTAACCCAAGATAGTGGTGGATTGACACTGGTGCCACTCGACATGTGTGCTCGGACAAGAGCATGTTCTCTTCATTTGAGCCTACTGGTAATGGGGAAAAATTATACATGGGAAATTCAGCAACATCTGAGATTGAAGGTCAAGGCAAGGTGATTCTGAAGATGACCTTTGGAAAGAGTTGACTTTGAACAACGTTCTGTATGTACCAGAAATACGGAAGAATCTTGTGTCTGGATCACTTCTGAACAAGCACGAATTCCGGATGGTTTTCGAGTCTGATAAAGTAGTTTTAACTAAAAATGGGATGTATGTGGGAAAAGGGTATGTAACTGATGGGCTCTTTAAGCTCAATGTAATGGTTGTTAAACCTAAGAATATCAATAAAGCTAGTTCTTCTGCTTATATTTTTTAGTACTCTAATCTATGGCATGATATATTAGGACATGTTAATTTTAATTCATTACGGAAATTAATTAACATGAACCACATTCCCAATTTTAAAATTGATAATAAACATAAGTGTGATACTTGTGTTGAGGTAAAACTGACTAGATCATTTTTTCATAGTATTGAAAGAAACTCTGAACCACTTGATCTAATTCATACCGATGTATGTGATTTTAATTCAATACAATCGAGAGGCAGTAATAAATATTTTATTACATTTATTGATGATTGCACAAGATTTTGCTATGTGTATTTGATGAAAAGCAAGGACGAAGCTATAGAGAAATTTTTTCTCTATAAGAATGAAGTTGAGAATCAACTGAATAAAAGAATTAAGGAGTTGAGAAGTGATAGTGGTGGTGAGTATGTTTTCCCTTTTGAATCACTTTGTGAACAAAATGGAATCATACATCAAACCACAGCTCCTTATTCACCTCAATCCAATGGGATTGCAGAACGGAAGAATCGTACCTTGAAAGAGATGATGAACGCTATGTTAATCAGCTCTGGCTTACCTCATAATATGTGGGGAGAAGCTGTCTTATCAGCTAATTACCTTTTAAATAAGGTACCACGGAAAGAAGTAGGGAAAAATCCTTATGAAATGTGGAAAGGAAGAGTACATTCTTATAAATTCCTACGAGTGTGGGGGTGTCTTGCCAAGGTAGTCATTCCTCCACCTAAGAAGGTGAAGATAGGACCAAAAACTGTTGATTGTGTTTTCATAGGATATGCACATAACAGTAATGCTTATCGATTTCTTGTGTATGAGTCTACTGTACCAGATATTCACAAGAATACGATAATGGAGTCGAGGAATGCATCATTTTTCGAATATTTTTTTCCCTGTAAAACTAATTCGAATTCAAATGTGTACAAACAGGCACATAAGACTATCATTGAAGATAGTCAGGACCAAGAACACATAAATGTTCCAGAGGATCAACAAGTTGTTGAACTTGAACCAAGACGTAGCAAAAGAGCTCGAACGGAAAAATCATTTGGTCCAGATTTTCTGACATTTTTGCTAGAGAATGATCCTCAAAGCTATAACGAAGCTGTAAGGTCAGCTGATGGTGCCTTGTGGAAAGATGCCATCAATAGTGAAATTGAATCCATCTTACAAAATCACACCTGGGAGTTAGTGAATCTTCCTCCACGATGTAAACCTTTAGGGTCCAAGTGGATTTTCAAAAAGAAAATAAAGGCAGATGGATCAATTGACAAGTACAAAGCAAGACTTGTAATTAAAGGTTACAGACAACGTGAAGGTCTTGATTACTTTGATACTTATTCTCCTGTAACGAGAATAAATTCCATAAGGATGATACTAGCGATTGCAGCTTTGCGCAATCTTGAGGTACATCAGATGGATGTGAAAACAGCCTTTCTAAATGGAGATTTAGATGAAGAAATCTACATGGAACAACCTGAAGGCTTTATAGCTCCAGGACAAGAAAAGAAAGTCTGTAAGTTAGTTAAATCCTTGTATGGATTGAAACAAGCCCCGAAACAGTGGCGTAAAAAGTTTGATGACACCATGTTGGCAAATGGTTTCAAAATCAATGAATGTGATAAATGCATTTATTTCAGAGAGACAGAAGTTGGCTATGTCATTTTATGTCTCTACGTTGATGATATATTGATTGTCGAGAGTAATGTTAAAATGGTGAAATCTACCAAGAATATGCTGAAATCCAAGTTTGACATGAAAGACATGGGTCCAGCAGATGTCATTATGGGAATAAAGATCTCGAGAAGTCCTGATGGACTTATTATTGATCAGTCGCACTATGTGGATAAGATTCTTGGTAAATTTAACAATGATGATTCTGTTGTGGCTAGAACTCCTTTAGATGTAAGTCTACACCTATCGAAGAATAGGGGACAGGGTATATCTTAAGTAGAATACTCTAGAGTGATCGGGAGTTTGATGTATCTATCGAGTTGTACAAGGCCTGATATAGCCTGTACAGTAAACAAGCTCAGCATATATACGAGTAATCCAGAGGTTGATCACTGGAAAGCAATAGTGAGAGTACTTAGGTACTTACGTTTGACTCGTAATTATGGGTTGCACTATCATAGATATCCAGCTGTAGTCGAAGGATACAGTGATGCTAATTGGATATCTAACATGAAAGACTCAAAGTCTACCAATGGCTATGTGTTTACACTAGCAGGTGCAGCTATATCATGGAAATCCTCCAAACAGACTGTGATAGCCAGATGTACAATGGAATCGGAATTCATTGCATTAGACAAGTGTGCTGAAGAAGCAGAATGGGTTCAAAATTTCTAGAGGATATTCCAAGTTGGCCTAAGCCAGTGCCAGCAATTTGCATTCATTGCGATAGTCAATCTGCAATTGGAAGGGCACATAACAATATGTATAATGGTAAATCTAGACATATTCGTCATAGACACAATACCGTTAGACAATTACTCTCTACTGGAGTTATTTCGATTGACTATGTAAAGTCAAAGGATAACATTACGGATCCGCTAACCAAAGGGTTAAATAGAGAGTTGGTTGTGAAATCATCGAGGGGAATGGGACTAAAACCCATTAGATAAATGTTTATTACGAAGGAAAACCCAACCTTGTTGACTGGAGATCCCAAGATCTAGGTTCAATGCGACAACCTACTCGTAAAAGACATAATTGGTTCATTGTGGGGGGGGGTTACCCTCTAGTCCATTCCTATGGTGAAATGAAACAGTGATGCTCGTATGGATTGAGGTTAAGCAAAGGCTTTTAATGATTCTTATGCGTCGGGAATCCGAGCAGAGTATTACGAGATGCTCTTAAAAAAGAAATCACCTATATGAGAGAGAAATGGGGCCGCTTCAAAGGGAATTGTACGGGGCTCAATTCTTAGAAACTCTTACAAAACCAGGTTGATGTTCATGGCCAAAATGAACATAATAATGAGAACTCAGATGTGTTAGGTTAAATATCTGTGTGATATATATTCTCCATTTACATGAACGGCAGTACAGTTCAATGACATCGCGTCCACTGTCAGCCAGTAAATGAGATATATTTTCACAAGGAAGGTTGAAAGGCTGAGGCTTACCTATCCTATGCAGGTGTTGAACCGTTGAACTCTTCTAGGTCAAAACAAAATATTTTATAAAATAATTTTATTCGACTTTTTTCGCCAATTTCATTCATGTGGGGGATTGTTGGAAAAAAAAATGCTTATGAGTAAGCATTTTGAGGCTCAATTTTAAGCGTGGTCCACTTCGTGTTAGTGGTTGTTATTGAATGATTCGGATACTCCTCCGTGAGTACTTCGAAATGGTATATTCATATGCTTAAAATGATGTTTGGGTGAATGAGAAATTGTTGCTCAAAGTTCACCCATTGGTGTTAGAAAATAAAGAGAAGTTAGCTTGTCCCATATGGGAAAGCTATAGAGAGGAAATTATGCTTATATATAATTGTTCATTAGTAGATGAGTAAGAGTTATAAGGATAGAGGCTCTCTCTACGTGCCGGGGGGGTGCAAATCAAATCCGAATCAAGCTTGGCTCGTGTGCACCCGCGTGTCCTGCGTACACGAATGCCGGACCAAAATGTGCGGGCTCGGCCCAGCCGAATTTTTACTTGTCTCTTTATTTTTCCAAGCCTTTTAAAGTTCCATAACAGTTGAATTAATAATATTAATCAACTTGGTGGTTACAAGCAATGGAAGGTCTCCCACTCATGTGATTAATTGACATGTTAATTTCCTTTATTTGAGCTGTGATTTTCGTTTTTGTGGATGCACAACACATAAATATTGTTCACAAGACAGTGACACAACATACACAGGTTCCTTTCGTTTTTCTTCGTTTTCGGATTTTTTAGGAAGAGTTCAAACGCTTTAGTGGTTCGTTGGATACGAGTTCGGTGGTGCCCTTACTCGTACGTTTTTCGTTGTATCCTGGGAAACAATCGTCTCGTGTTATACTGCACCGAAGGTGGGAGACGAATTTGTTTTAAGGAAATTGTTGGAATCAACAAGCCTCGGAATTCTCTCTGTTTCGTTCGATATTGCACTGCCTCCGTTCTGAATTTTTCATGTCGTTGGTTCATTGCTGCTCAGCTGTGTCCGCTCATGTAGCTGTGTTATTTTCATTACTGTTGTTTAGTTATTACCAATACTTTATTGTACCATCGGTGTTCTGTTTTACTGTTGTTCATTGTCCTTTGTAAGAACACAGTAACCAAATATAATTGTAATAGAACGCACCATATCCAATAAAGTATGATTTCTACGCTCAGACACTCCATTGTGTTGAGGTGTTCCTGGTGGGCTATATTGGGTGAGAATTCCATTATCCCTTAAATAATTCTGAATACTTCACTCATGTATTCACCGCCTCGATTTGATCTAAGACACTTGATGAATTTACTGGTTTGTTTTTCTACTTCGTTTCAGAATATTTTGAACTTGTCAAATGTTTCCGACTTATGTTTCATTAGATAGACATATCCATATATAGACCTGTCATATGTGAAAGTCACAAAGTATGTGGAACCATCATGAGCGGCATGATTTAATGGACCACACACATTGCTGTGTATTAGCTCCAGTAAATCTCCAGCACGGTATTCAACACCTTGAAATGGGGCTTTTGTCATCTTTTCTTGGATACATGACTCACAAATCGGATAAGGTTCTAAGGTAAGATTTTCAATCAAACCATCCTTTACCAATTTGGATAGACGTCTAACACCCATTTGGCCTAATCTCATATGCCATAATTCAGTATTAATTAGTTCAGACTTCCTACTTGTATTTTTCTCTACATTAAAGACATCTCTATATGTTTTTAAAACATAGTGACCGTTTGATAAAGAACATTCACATTTCAATAAATTTTCTTTATCATACAAACAGTAAGTTTCATCCTTAATGTTTATTCTATATCCCTCTTTATCTAAAATTGGCAGTGATATTATTTGTCTGATAAGTGAGGGAACATAATAATAGCCATGCAAATATAATTTACATCCATTTTGGAGATCTAGAACAACGGTTCATATGGACTTGACATCCAATGTCTCACCATTGTTAACTCTAAGTTGGATCTTGTTGGACAATTATGACCCATAGCATCACTATTTGTACAGAACATGGTGTTGTTGTACAAATTAACTATGTGACAAAGGAATTTGCTCTTTTATCATTTGTAATTGGATTACCGGGATATATAAATGATAAAAGTCCATATGATTAGTTCCGGATTAATAAGATATGAGACAGTATTAATCCACTAAGGTTTAATCATTAAAACATCCTTAGTCGTAGTATTATCGAGACTGGACATCGATAATGCGGAATAGACTAGTATTGCACTTGTGCGTGTTATGGGAGCATAATGACATAGTTCTCATATATTTGGGTATTGGATACTCATGCAAGTGTAATAGGAGGTTGTGTTTACGGATGGTACGGAAACAGCTTCGCTCTGGATAGACCCCTCAGAATTCCATTGGTAGTATGACTAAGTGTCTATGGAAGTCCGAATCAGGGTAGGTGTATTTGGTCTTAACTTGGGACTTGCATCGCTAATTCTTGCGACAATCAATATACTTTGGTTTTGGTCGTCCAGGGCTTTAACAGGTTCTGTGTACGCCTCTTCTGGGTATATTGAGAATCGTAGAGTATTGGGTGTGATGTCAAGAAGGAAGTATCACTCCAGTCATATGAAGATGATGGTCACGTAGGATACGGAACTAGTACTCTTATGTACTGCAGTCATCGGGATAATATGACTAGGTCATGCTTATCCGATTATAGAGACTAGTTACCAGAGATCCGATATATGCTTCGTACGGGGCAGACACAATTCCAGCCCCAGGCCTAGCACGTGACATCCAATACTGGATCGCTATACGCAATACTATGTATACTACGCCTGATATAGATTATATATTCCTTTAAGAATATTTCTGGAGCATTGGGTAGGCACGGTGCTTTGCTAGAAGCCAATCATGTCTTGTAAATCGGTAAAAACGTAGTACTAGGTACGTACGTGTTTTGATAGTCCGACGACCGGATTTACTCCAACATATCCAGGGATCTCATAGGTCGCTTCCCGAAGATTCACCGATGACGTATGACTCGAACATAATTAATCTAGGATTAATTATAAAAGAGAGAAAATTAATCTATGATTAATTACGGAGATATTTTATCTGAGATAAAATACTATTTGAAGAGAGAGAACGATTAATTTGGAATTAATCGATCAAATAATATATTCGATATATTATACCAAATTAGATTTCGACGCGGAATTAAAATTAGATTTTAATTCGGGCAAACGAGTTAATTTAGAATTAATTCGCTAGCGACGTGAATAGTAATTTCGCTAAGTAAAATTATTTAATTAAATTTGATTTAATTACGTCGCAACGGAAAATTCGTTAATTATGAATTAGCGAACCCGAGCCCAGGAGTGTTTGCAGGCCCACTCGTATTTTGAATTTAAGTGCGGCCCACAAGTCACATCACGTGTCACATCACCTGTCACTTTAGTGATGGATGTCAAGTCACCTTTTGGTGATTGACAACCAGTCACTATTCATGATGTTGGTGGTTGTGGGCAATAAATGACATTTTGCCTCCAAAATTGATTTTAGCTTTTTGGAAAAGCTTTTACCAAATTTGGTAGAGACTTTGGTATTAGTTTTAGTTTGTTTTAGAAACAAATACACATCTCTCTCTCCTTTTCTTCTCATGGCCGAATGGCCTTCACCATTTTCTCTCCTGTTTGCCTTGAGCCTAGGGCTTATTTCTTCATGATTTTGTTGCAAAATCTCAAGAGCTAGCACTCAAAGGGGTCTCACAAAGGTGATAGGGAAACCCATTCATGAGCATGGAATCCACACACAAAGCTTGGAGCTTGGAGATCAAACATGGAGCACAAAAAAGAGGCATTGCTGAGAGCTTCAATGAGCATAATTTTTTTTTGGTTCTTCGCATCGTAAAGCCGATCAAAGTGAGTATTTCCGCAACTTTACTTTTTGTATTCGCACTTTTCATTCGAGCAGAATTTTTTTTGCGTTCTTCGCATCGCAAAGCCGATCAAAGTGAATACTTCTGCAACTTTAATTTGATGTATTCACACGTTATATGCTTAATATGATCTTGGTTTGACCTAGAAAACCCAACAATGGTATCAAAGCCTTGATTAAGCATGAAATTTGAATTAGGGTAAAATTTGGGTAAAATTGATTTGAGCATGATTTGATGAATGATTGTTTGAGTATGCTTGAATGATGATAACTTAGAGTTATGCATGATCAATTTGATGAAAATTGAATTGGATCAAAATTTCCCCAAAATTTTGGCTTGGCCGAATGGTGTGTATGCCCTAATGTCATGGTATTTTTTGTTCTTTTGATCATTGGATGAGTTGAAAGACTTGGGAAATGTTGATTTGAGATTCAATTGGATTGAAATCAGAATTGGACAATAAACCCTAAATTGCCCATGACCAATTAGCATGGAAATGAATTGATTTTTGATTCAATGATGTTGGACATGTGTTGATGATGATTAGCATGATTAATTGATTAAATTAGTATTTGGAAATGTTAATTTGAATAATTAATTATGGCTAATACACTTGAATTAATTAAATTGTGATATTGGGAATATTGAAATTTAATTAGTTGGGCTAAATTTGGAATTGGGTGCTTTTAAAGTTGTATTTGGGCTTAATGGGCTTGGTTGGGCCAAGTATGGTTTAGGTTAATTGGTTGGATCCAATTGGGCCCAAAACCATATCCATGAAGTCCAAATATAATATAATGGACCTTTAAAATTTTAATTGGGCCTAATGGGCCTAAATTGATTTTTGGCAAAGGGTGATTCCTTATTAGGCTTTGGTTGCCAAAGTCCATGCTTTATAAATTAATTGAAAGCCCATTGGACTTTAATTAAATTGACAATAGATGTTAATTGGGCTTTGAGACCCGTGATGATTAGATTTAGAATCTAAGTCGCAAAAGGCTCATTAAAAGTGTAATTATTTAATTTGGAATTAAATAAAGAATTAGTATTGAATACAAATTAAATTGGATTTAATGTTGTAGTTTGATATAAGTCAAGAATTCGTACTTTGAGTACTTATTCTTAAAACGAGTTTGACTCGCGCAAATCAAATCGTTGTTTGAACATTGGATGGTCATTAATTTCAGAGTAATTAATTGGATTAGATTGATTGATAACATGCTTTGTGTGAATACATGGATGCGATGTATGAGTAATATATATCAGATGGATATTATATGGGTGAGAGAAATTTTGGAAATTGTTGTAATAAATTAGAATTTATTAAATTGGACCTGCGTGTCCAGCCTATTACCTCTTGATTCTTTGTATTTCTCTTCTCACATATTCCCCTCAATGTAAATGAGGTTTCTTTAGAAGTGTATGTAATTGGGTAGAAGTAAGATTTGTGCTAGCGGGAGAGAGGAAATGGAGAGATTTGTTCTAGGAACAAGTTGTTTTAAATATCCATCCGCATATCATTATTAATTTATTTACGCACCTTATTATGTTTTTTAGAATGCATGTTTAAGGGTGTATGATGAGACATTAACAAAGATAATTAATTGGTTGCCAATTACGCGAAAAACCTTCAACAAATATTAAGCGTTTTTCCTTCCATTGAGTGATTCATTCTCAAGATCCAAGATTGGCACTGGTTTGTTGGCCAAAGTCAAAACCTTTGTCCATCGCGGATGTGTTTGAATCATGAAGGCTTTGTTCCATATCACATGTCTTGTCCAAGTTGTGATTTGTTGGCCAAATTCAAGATCACTTCTTGTCCATCGACATCGATTACGAAGCTTTCCAAAGTCAATGGGTCCCGCTTAACGGGAATCATTAAGTTTGTTGTGCCAAAGCCAAGGCTTAATTGATTCAGAGGAAAAAAGTTAGGCAATATATTGGATATATTGGCATATATTAGATATATGTTTCGGACTTGGATGTCCACCTACTGGATCTAGGAATTGGATGAGATCCAATTGATCTTAGAGATCTACCTAGTTAAACATCATACAGCTTGTTGGCCAAAGTCAAGGTTGTGTGTTATTTAACGGGATCCTAGCCCACTAGGAAACAAGGTTTCCCGAGTAATCAACAGAGGGTTAGAGGCTCATCGAAAAATAGTGGGAGGCAAGTATTAAATTTGTAATTTCGTTTAGATACTTGCCAATACGCGCTCATTTCAATTTTTCGTCAATTCATAAATATATATTAGTTTGACTAATATTTAATTGATGTTTTAATTAAACAGTTGGACTGTATTCAAACTACTTCAAATAATAGTTGATTATATAATTGGATTATAGTAATCAATATATTTGAATTTAACCATTCAAATTATAGTTGATTATATAGTTAGACTATAGTAATCATTATATTTAATTGTACCCGAAATCGTTGATTGGATAGTTGGACTATTGAAATCAAGATTACTAAAAGATTAGTGTTTAAAACATAAATCTGGGTGAAAATATTTTTAAACGGCTTTAATTTTCAAATTGGGAATAATACCTCAGGATAGTCCTGGGAACTGAGGAGTTACTTTATTGATAGAGAAACATCTCGGGCCTAAGCCCGGAGTTGAGCAAATAGTAGAACATGATATTTGGAAGATTCAAGTGATGATAACTTTAGTGTTCAATCTGTTATGCATTACTGCAATGACTCTTTAATTCCGTCGTCAGAATTAAGGATTCGATCATTGTACCACGATGATGAAAATTAAATAGCTTCATAGATCTAATCTTAAATTTTAGAAGTATAAATTGCATAAGAAGCTATTTAGCTCATGTATGTCAGAAGGTACATCTGTCGAGTACTAGGTGTCGCAGATGATTGCTGACATCGATCAGCTAGGTTAGCTGGCCATTACCTACGCGGCCGAGACTATCAAAGATTTGATCTTATAGTCTCTACCTGAAAGCTGGGGCAGGTTCATTGTGAACCAAGAGTAAACTCTTGGAGAGTTGATGGCTATGCTTTAGGAGGCAGAGCCAGAGCTTCTAAAAGGGGCAAAGGCAAAATCATCAAAGTCTTCTGGGAAGACAAAGGACATATCCCAAGATGTCTGCCTAAAACTGTGGCAAACGGGGTCACTAGATGCGTGACTGTCGTATGGACAAGGCAGACATGAAGGAATTGAAGGTGGGACAAGGCTCCAGCTTCAAGTATGTTTGTCATAAACATGTTCACTATTAGTTTCAAAATTGGATTTTGATACTAAATGTGGTACATAGATATGTACTGTTATGCAGAATCTGCTAATGAGCAGGATACTGACTTCAGTCGAGATTGATCTGCGAATCGGAAACGGGATGAGAGTCACTATTTTAATCGTAGAAACCTAAGTTTAGGAACTACCCTTCGGGTGTGTACTTAAATTAGGAAACTGTTATAATGTACCTAGTTTGACTAGAAACATTATCTATATATCAGAGTATAACTCGTTGCGGGTATACCTTTATATTCTAGAACACTAAAGTGTTTTATTTTATAAAGATGATATTGAGATAAACACATTAGATGTGAATAACAGTATTTATATTTTGAATATAAATGAATCTTAAACGTATAACATGACAAACAAATAGCTCAAACTGAATTAATCAGATGAGACTTATTTGTGGCATTGTTGTCTCGGACACAATAAACAAGATTCGTATATCCACACTTTCGAAGAGTGTGTACTAGGACGGATTTGAATCTATTCAAATGATGTCTACGAATCTAGTTTATTAGGTAAAATGCCTAAAACACCTTTTACTTGGTAAAAGTAAAAGTGCCACCGATCTATTAGCCCTCGTTCATAGTGACGTAAGTGGTCCCATATCTAGCTAGGCTAGAGGTGGATATGAATACTTCACAACCTTTACGGATGTGGCATCGCGTTATGGTTATATGTTTCTTTTGAAACACGAATCAGAAACTTTTGATAAATTCAAAGAGTTTCGACACGAAGTAGACAGACAGATCGGCTAAAGTATTAAATCGTCACGGTTAGACCATGGTGGAAAATACTTAAGCAATAAGTTTCTCGACTATTTGAAATAGTATAGTATTCTTTCATAGTGGACTCCTCCCGGAACACCTCAATTGAGCGGTGTGTCCATACGGAGAAATCGAATTTTGTTGAACATGATAAGGTTAATTATGAGTCGCTCTGAGCTACCATTTTCCTTCAAGGGATACGCATTAAACAGTGCAAAACTTATTTTGAATAAGGTTCCATGAAAATCTGTTTGACAGACTTCATATTAGATATGAACAGGAAAGAAATCGGGTTTTCTCATTCCTGAAGATTTGGGAATGCTAGGCATATGTTTGGATGATACCAAACTAGAACTCAAATCGGATAAGTGCCTAAATTATAGGTTATCCTAGGGTAACCAAAGTATAGTACTTATACAACTCACAAGAGAACAATTTAATTGTTGCTCGCCATGCAGTTTTCCTAAGAGGAATACCTATATGCAGTGGTAAGTGGGAGTAAAGTAAAACTCGATGAAAATCGGAGTAGTAAACTGTTCCAGGCACCGATTCCTTAAAGGAACACAAACAGTTCATCAGGGATGAAACTATACCATAATCTTTGAATACACAACAACCGCGCAAGTCGGAGAGAGTCAGAAAATAACCTGGGAGGTATGGGTTTCTGATCTCACCTCATGAAGATGTCAATCTTATTGAGGAAGACAAACCGACTACGTATGAGAAAGTGATACAAGGTATCGACTCCCTATTATGGCAAAGTGCAATGATGTCCGAAATGGATTCCATGTATACCAACCAAGTTTAGACACTGATTGATGTACCGAAAGACATTGTGCTTATTGGTACTATAAAAGTCTTCAAGGAAGACATACATGGATGGCAACATACAACGTACAAAGCTGGGCTTGTAGCGAAAAGGTATCGTTATCAACATTGTGTCGAATACGACGAAACCTTTAAAAATTGCCTTGGTTAAATCCATTCGGATAATGCTTGCTAATGCTGCATGTTTCATTTATGAAATGTGGCAGCTGAACGTCAAAATCGCTTTCCTTAAACAGAAACTTTTTGGAGGAAAACGAGAAAACAAGGTTTGCAAGTTAATTCGATCCATTTATGGATTGAAGCAAGAATTGCGTTCTTGGAACTATCGTTTTGATGTAATCATAATGATATATGATTTAATTCAAAATGAAAATGATTCTTGTGTATATAATGAGGTTAGTGTGAGCGCACTGACAGTGATTGTCCTAAATAAATGATGATATATCATTTCTTAGAAATGATATTCCCATAATAAAATCGGTGAAAGCTTGGCTTTCATGAAAAATTCTCCATAAAATACTTGGGAGAGACAACCTTTATTCTAGGAATAAGAATCTACTGGGATAGATCTAAAAGTTGTTGAAACTCTCCGAGAACTTGTACATTGAAAAATATGTACACGACCTGGTGTCTCATATCCTTTGAGCATATGGAGTCACAATCAGGCCAATCCAAGTGATAGTCACTGGATTGATGTTAAGAACATCCTTACGTATCTTAGATGATCTAAGGATGCTTTCTTAAGCTATGGAGAATGAGAACTTGAAGTGACTGGGTTCACTGCTCCAAGTTTCCAAACCGACAAAAATGACTATAAGTCGTAATAACGGTACTATATAGTTTGAATAACGGAACAGTAAGCTGGAAATATTTCAAGCAAGATATTGTTGCTGAATAAACAACAATAGTAGAATATTGCTGCAGCTGAGGCAGCAATAGAAGCACTTTGGATCTAAATAATCCTAATTGGATTAGGAATAGTTCTGTTAGCAGCTGAGCTAGGCTACAGCACAGGCCAATAAATTAATGGTCTCATCAATGATCCAAGTATATACTTCAACTATTCATCTGATTCGTTCGGATCATACATTGTGGCGATGTGATGATCGAATAAATCACATCAGATGATAACTTTGCAAATCCACTGACGAAAGCAGTTTCTCAGCAGATGTTTGAGCGACCCGTATATAGTTCAAGTGTAAGACACTTGAGTGATGGCTATAGGCCAAGTGGGAGATTGTTGGACAATTATGACCCATAGCATCACTATTTGTACAGAACATGGTGTTGTTGTACAAATTAACTATGTGACAAAGGAAATTGCTCTTTTATCATTTGTAATTGGATTACCGGGATATATAAATGATAAAAGTCCATATGATTAGTTCCGGATTAATAAGATATGAGACAGTATTAATCCACTAAGGTTTAATCATTAAAACATCCATAGTCGTAGTATTATCGAGACTGGACATCGATAATGCAGAATAGACTAGTATTGCACTTGTGCGTGTTATGGGAGCAAAACGGCATAGTTCTCATATATTTGGGTATTGGATACTCATGCAAGTGTAATAGGAGGTTATGTTTACCGATGGTACAGAAACAGCTTCGCTCTGGATAGACCCCTCGAAATTCCATTGGTAGTATGACTATGTGTCTATGGAAGTCCGAATCAGGGTAGGTGTATTTGGTCTTAACCTGAGACTTGCATCGCTAATACTTGCGACAATCAATATACTTTGGTTTTGGTCGTCCAGGGCTTTAACAGGTTTTGTGTACGCCTCTTCTAGGTATATTGAGAATCGTAGTGTATTGGGTGTGATGTCAAGATGGAAGTATAACTCCATTCATATGGAGATGATGGTCACGTAGGATACGAAACTAGTACTCTTATGTACTGCAGTCATCGGGATAATATGACTAGGTCATGCTTATCCGATTATAGAGACTAGTTACCAGAGATCCGATATATGCTTCGTACGGGGCAAACACAATTCCAGCCCCGGGCCTAGCACATGACATCCGATACTGGATCGCTATACGCAATACTACGTATACTACGCCATATATAGATTATATATTCCTCTAAGAATATTTCTGGAGCATTGGGTAGGCACGGTGCTTTGCTAGAAGCCAACCATGTCTTGTAAATCGGTAAAAACGTAGTAATAGGTACGTACGTGTTCGATAGTCCGACGACCGGATTTACTGCCAACATATCCAGGGATCTCATAGGTCGCTTCTCGAAGATTCACCGATGACGTATGGCTCGAACATAATTAATCTAGGATTAATTATAAAAGAGAGAAAATTAATCTATGATTAATTACAGAGATATTTTATCTGAGATAAAATACTATTTGAAGAGAGAGAACGATTAATTTGGAATTAATCGATAAAATAATATATTCGATAAATTATACGAAATTAGATTTCGACGCGGAATTAAAATTAGATTTTAATTCGGGCAAACGAGTTAATTTAGAATTAATTCGCTAGCGACGTGAATAGTAATTTCACTAGGCAAAATTATTTAATTAAATTTGATTTAATTACGTCGCAACGGAAAATTTGTTAATTCGGAATTAGCGAACCCGAGCCCGGAAGTGTTTGCGGGCCCACTTGCATTTTGAATTTAAGTGCGGCCCACAAGTCACATCACGTGTCACATCACCTGTCACTTTAGTGATGGCTGTCAAGTCACCTTTTGGTGATTGACACCAGTCACTATTCATGATGTGGTGGTTGTGGGCAATAAATGTCATTTTGCCTCCAAAATTGATTTTAGCTTTTTGGAAAAGCTTTTACCAAATTTGGTATAGAATTTGGTATTAGTTTTAGTTTGTTTTAGAAACAAATACACATCTCTCTCTCCTTTTCTTCTCATGGCCGAATAGCATTCACCATTTTCTCTCTTGTTTACCGTGAGCCTATGGCTTATTTCTTCATGATTTTATTGCAAAATCTCAAGAGCTAGCACTCAAAGGGGTGTCACAAAGGTGATAGGGAAACCCATTCATGAGCATGGAATCCACACATAAAGCTTGGAGCTTGGAGATCAAACATGGAGCACAAAAAAGAGGCATGGCCGAGAGCTTCAAGGAGCAGAATTTTTTTTTTGTGTTCTTCGCATCGCAAAGCCGATCAAAGTGAGTATTTCCGCAACTTTACTTTGATGTATTCACACGTTTATATGATTAATATGATCTTGGTTTGACCTAGAAAACCCAACAGATCTCCCATTTATTCAGTCTTCTTTTAACCCTCATTTCCTGCAGGGAATTGTAAATATGAGTAGGACTGCCAGTGTCTAACACCCGTACACTATTTGCATCTAAGGCTAATGAGATGTCAATAATTGAAAAAATACAAAGCGTATCTGAGGGTCTTGTTTAAGCTATGGACAGTCCTTCTTCTATTGTCCAGACTTCTTGCATTGTAGACATTGATCACGAGCTACTTTTGGTTTTGAGCCTTTGCGCTTCTTGGAGTTTTTCTTTGATATCATCTTCTTCCTCATCTTTATTTTCTTTGACTTCCCAGAAGTCTTTGAAGAGCCAGCTCCACCATGGAGATATAGTGTGGGGTTGCCTTTCTTCAAATCTTGCTCCGTCGTACGCAACATGTTATGAAGTTCTTCGTATGTGGCTTGCATCGAATGCATATGGAAATTTAATACAAAGCTAGCATAAGAACCATGCAAAGAAGACATAATCAAATTACAGCCTAGCCGTTCATCAAACACAATACCTTGCCGTTCCAGATATCAAATTTGGTCGATAATGTTCAAAAAATGAGTGCTGACAGCTTCTCCCTCCTTGAGTTCGGAACAGAACAATTCCTTAGACCTTCGATAAAGTTCCATCTCTTTATTTGCCTCGAACAACTCTTTGAGTGTTCGCATGATGCTCCAAGCATCTGGTACTTCAATGTACTATCTCAGCAAATCTGGAACCATCGATCCTAAGATGTAGGATTTCACCTTCAAGTTATCATCCTTCCATCTATCAAAAGTTTCTCGCTCTTCTGGAGTGGAGTCAGGATCGATATCAACAGGCAGTGGATTGATAGTGACATAAGTCAACTTTTCATACTCCAAGACAAGGCGTATGTTCATTTCCCATTCGATATAGTTATCGGTTCCTTTTGCTTATAGGAATATAAAAGTTTCATCAATGGATTAGCGGCGGCCATCTACAAGACAACATCTTTGAGTAGTAGCAGAACGGTTTTCATTTCAAAAGTGATAACACTAATTGATTATGGAATTTTAAATCTATTAATGTCATCCCACTACTTTACGTAATTTTGTAATCTCCCTTAACGGAAAAATAGAAATTTGACTATCAAAATTTCATAGCGGGAAGTGGATCCCATGACATTTTCTAGCCTCACACTAATGACGATATTGGCCTTTGTAAACTCATTAGGTATACCTCCAAGGTCAATCACTTCATGTGACTCCTATTTTGGTCCTGAACCGTTTCTTATCCTCACACTAATGTCGATATTGGATTAAGACGTGTTCTAGGTGTATACTTGTCAATGTGCACTAATGAGCTTCGTATGTACACCCTCACACTAATGATGATATTGGGCGACTACGTTAACTCATCACGCTAAATCTAATGTTTTACCGGAGCGACCTAAATTCCGAGCACATATACCCTCACACTAATGACGATATTGGATATAAGTAGTAATAACCCATTAATCTCCGTATTGACAAGACGGATCATCCAATAATGCTCCAACATTATTAATACTATTACTTAAAAGTAATCACCTAATCACGAAAGATTTATGACAATCAAGTCATTAACTTAATTAGGTCAAAGTTTTAATTTAAAACATGCAATACATATCTAATATGTCTTATGCATAATTAAATTAAAATTACTATGGCATAGATTCAAAAATATGTCCTGTGTGGTTAAGCCTTTGCTCTGATACCATTCTGTTGGGACAGTTGTGGAACCCCTAAGGTCAGATCGGTGTCCCGGGCAACGGAAATGGGTCTAACCCGTAGATATCAAGATTGGGTGTAATTTTAAAATAAATAAAATAAAATATTTTATTTCCAAGTATTTTAGGGAAAATCAGAAATAAAACTGGATCCGGAAAATTCTTTCCGGATAAAAACCGGACATTTCAAAATTTTTCGGACCCGTGGGGTCGACCTAGGCATGCTGCCTGGCAACATGCGATGCATACTGCCCTGTGCAGCATGCAAACACATGCTGCACATGCCTGGCGCTGCAACACCTTGTTCTCGGCCAATTTGGCCGAGAGCACATCAACCAACTTTTTTTTTTAATTTTGTTTTCTAAAAATAAAAAACCCTTTAACACTTTTAAAATCACCAAAAATTAGTTTAATTTCAAAACCAACCACAACATTTATTATAAAATAAACATATATAAATTCTAAATATATATATATATATATATATATATATATATATGCATATTTTTGAATCAAATTACAATCCAAAATAGAATCCCAATAAGAAATGTCCCGTCAACAATTCTAGGTCACCCAAAGGTGGTCAAGTGATTCTAGAATGGTAGCCATTACTCTAAGCTTTAATTTAGAGTTCCAAACTCTTAATAATTGTTCTATGTCCAACATGAACATCTTTGACCTATTACATAAGCATGTTGTGTTTATACTTCTAAAGTATCCTAACAAAAATGATTAGCCTTATTTCAACATTAAGTATGTGATCATGCATCTAATACACGAATGAACATAGCTTATGAGAAGATCAAACATTACCTAGTAGGTTTGATGCAAGATCCAATATACTTCTCCTTTGTTGAAATTGTTGGAGAACCTCCAAGGTGTGCAAGCTTGTCTCCAAGATCCAATCTTGTTTCCAATACAACCAAGTTTCACCTCAAGATCCAATCTTGATTTCTCCTAGATGAAATGTTATAGAGACCTCACAAACTTCTTTAAACACTTCTCTAACTTAGGCTAATCTCTCAAGAATTTGCTTATACTTGTATTTGAACTTGTAATTAAAACCTTCCTAAAGCTTGCTATTTATAGCAAAACTTAGGCAATTTTTAATTAATAAAAGTTGTAATCAACTTTTAAGTGGGCTTAATCCAATTTGTCCAAATATGTATAATTAGGTGTGACTAATCTCCATTGTCTCCCACTTTAATTTAATCCAATTAAATCAAGTCAAAGATTATGAAATGGATTAGTTAAATGTTTGCCACCTTGATTTAATCCAATTAAATCAAGTCAAAACCACATATTATTACATACTTACAATTACCATAATATCCTCAAAAGGTAGAGATAATTATAATTTTACAATTAAGCCCTTGTGTAATTATTGAATTAATCCAATTAGGTCAAAGTAAATAATCAATGTTATCCAATAACACTTGATTATCTTAGTTGATAATTATAATATCGAATATTATCTTTTATCAAAAATAATTGGCTACCCAAGTGCTCAACGAGTACATTTCATATTGGGACTCTCTAAGTTCAGACACGTTCGTCATATAAGCCTAGCTAATATGTACGCAATTCGGCCACCTCCAAATTCGTGAAGAACACGATCGACCTTTCTGAACTATACAAGTTGAGTTCATCACATATGTTTAACAATCCCTCCGTCGTAGGCTATCCGAGTTGTGCTTAGGAAACATATAATATACCGTCAAGTTTCTGAGACGCAAATCTCATGTCGATGTGTCCATGATTCTTTATAACTAATGTGATCCACCCTAGGTGATCGACTTTGGCCAAAGATTTAAGAATCGTGACTTTACTCACATGGATACCTAAACCCCTTATGGTACACATATAGGCCGACGGATCATATCTTGCTTCGCACTTGATTACTGAGTGCATTGGTCTACACCCAACGAACATCTAGAGGCCAGACCATGAAAGGTTTCTGACATACATGGCATCTAAGTGTGGAGGATCTCACACAAAATCAATGTTATCCTATAGTCAAAGGATTACATATGCTACTCGACTCGAGGAGATTCCTGTTGACGGTGGCGTGTACTTCCAACTATTAGGAATCGCATGTGAGTCATTCAGTATTTGCTTCAACGAATACCCACATATCTATACGAATTTCCAAAACTCATGGTACATTCGGTTAACCATTGGAACTCCAATTCCAATATACGACATGTGCTAGTCTGGTAGGTTATAGGAATTCGACCGTATTTCAAAACCAACGACTAGGAATATTTACTTTAAGAATAGTTTACACCTAGTGTCAAAACTATTCTAAGGTCGATGTCATTCTTAGCATATCTATACATCAATCTAATACACATAATGACAATACCATTAATGAGGTATGAAATGAAGAATGTAGTTATTTTATTAATAAATAATAAAGTATAGAAATCGGATTGGCACTCCAAGCACCAAATCAATCATGTTTATCCATTATAAACACCTACACGTCTATACGAGTCTCCCCATACTCATGGTTCATTGGGATAAACTATCGAACCAATTCTCGATATACGACGTATACTGATCTCATCGGATTTTACTAACCGACCCGTGTTAGTAAATCTTGACCATGAACTTCATTTGATAATATATTTCTGGTAGTGTCACTTCTCAATATCAGTTACAAATTACTTTGTAACTGTGCACTACACTTTATATTATCGGGTCTTTGTCTAATATAAACATATCATTAAATCATATTTAGTTTCAATCTAATCATAATTAGATCGAATATGTATATAAAAGACAAGAGGTGCTATCATTAAATAAGTAATATTATGGAAAAAGGAATTGTTCGTATTTATGAATCGAACATAAATACGATCCGGATCGGCACTTCGAGCACCAACCCTAACAGTATCATCCCCACTTTACACGCCTGGTTGAGAAATTCTGCCTCGATCTCATCTCTCGAACAAATCAAGGCGAATTTGGGGGACAATTGTTAACAAAAATAAATCGCCCTATGACGAATGGGCCGAGAAAGGACGAAAAGGGATGACGTATCTAAGGACGAAAAGGGATGGCGTCAGGAAGAAGAAAGATTTGGCCCAGGAAGACTTAATTCAGGACGATTCAAGGAATGGGTAAAGAATCATGAAGGAAGAAGGAAACACTCCCAAAACGGTTGGCCAGTTACGAGATATATTTGACGGCTCTTACACAAACTGGTGGTGACCCCCACGATCTAGCAAGTTACCCAGCGGTTGCGCACATAATCCGAAAGTTGTTCGCATGATCCAACGGTTACATGTACGCAGAGAATGTGGGGGCTTGGTGGGATGAAGACGACGAAATTGCTCGAGCATTTGGTAGAATCATGCAATATAAAAAGTTAAGTGTAGAAAGGAAAAAAAAAGCAGGAAAATGAAGACTCAGAGTGAGCAATTATTTTAATTTCTTAGCTTTGTAATATGTAGAACTGTAATTTGTGTGCTTGTGCCCCTTGGTGGCATTTTCTTGGAATCAAACACCCATTTATGAGACTGTGTCTCAGGAGGTTTGAACCTTAAACGCGTATTGACAAAAAATTGTGTAAACAATTACCAATAGGAATTTTCATCAACAATATTCCAAATTCCTTCAATAATATGAGTCATCGATGAAATAATTTCATTGGTCAAGGACTAATCTCTAAATATTTTTTGATGATTTTTCTATCCATCAAGAAATCAAGGATGGAATTACGACTAAATACTTTCAAAAATTTTGTCTAAAATTTTAGTGATATATAATAAAAACATTAAACAATATATTTTTTCTAGGGCTAATTGTGGGCCTCATTTCGGGATCCACTCCTATAAGGTAGGACCCGCCTGGGACCCACACCATCTAATTTTAATTGTAACAAATTATGTGAAGCTCATGACTCGATCCTCGGCTTTTGGGAACCACTAAGAATAGTGGAGATGATATATATCATGTGCCGGGTGTATATGTCATCTCTCTCACAGCATGTGGGCCCTACAACTGTGTGGGGCCCGCCTACTGTGAGAGAGATGACATATACACCCGACACATAATATAATTTTCGAGAATAGTGAATGTTTTTGTTAATATTAAAAATGTTATATATATATATATATAAACTATTGGTAATTATAATTAGTAAATAGATAAATATTATATCATAGTATCATACTTAATAAGAAATTAAATAATTATAATTTATTTAATAAAAATTATAAAATTAGGTTTTTGTAATATATATATATATTAATTTATTTAATCAAAATAATAATATATATCGATGAAAATTCTGAAGAAATTATTATGTCGATAAAATATCGTGTATTTCATCATTATTTAGTGATGCCATCTTTACCGACATAATAATTTTGTCACGTTTCATCTTTAAATTGCCGACAAATTTTTTTGTCATTTTTTTAAGGGTCATGCTAACGAGTGCCCTAAGGGCACTTATTAGAGATCCATTTTTGGAAAGTTTTCATATCACTTTTATGGGGAATGTAAAAAATTGTCAAAACATTAATTACTTTTTAATTTTTCCTATAAAAACTTTCCTAAAATAGATCATTAACAAGTGCCCTAAGGGCACTCATTAGCATTTCCTTTTTTTTAATAATCGCTGGTAATTCGTCAGTAATTATTGATAAAAATATTGTCATCAATAAAATTTGTTGGTAATTTGACATTGTCTCGTATTATAGACCTATTCAAAACTTCAGCCAATTCAAACCTTATCTGACTTCAGGAAGAAAAAAAAAAAAAACAAAACAAAAAAACAAATGTGTTCTATATTATAGGCCATACGGCTATAGATAAGTTTTAAAAAATACTAACAGATAGGGTAAATATGCAAGTTAGGGGTGTTCTGGTCGGTTTTTTTGTTTTACATCTCAAACTGCCCGGATTGGCAGTTTGAGAAATTAGAAATCGAAACAGCAAATTTGATAAGGAAAATCACGGCGGTTCAACGGTTTGGTTCGACGGTTTGGATTAGAAATTTTTTAAATAAATTTTTGTGTGTTTTTACATAATAATTGAATAGAAAAAATACTTAATTTTCATTTATACATTGCATATTACACATGATCATTGAATATCTTAAATTTCATGGTTAACGAATAAGAAAAGTATAAAATAATGTCTAGTTTGAATGCGGGTCGGCGGTTTATGCGGTTCGATTCAAAATTTACGGTTTGGACAGTTCGGGTCGCAGTTTGAGTTAAAACCACGCACCGATCCAAAATTTACGGTTCGGTTCAGACCGACCCGAAATCATTGTCAATATTTTTCAAAACCGCGAGGTACGGTTTGGGTCGGGTTGCAATTTGAACCAAAACTGTAAACACCCCTAATGGAAGTGACTAAGGTGAAGAGTATCCATTTAAAAACAAAAAAACAAAAAGCAAATCAATGCTTAGACATACCATGCGCGTGTTGGAAATTCTTCTAATATTCATTAAGGATATTTATGTCTTTTGGATGCAATGAGTGCTTGTGAGGGGTACAACCCTTTGGAGGGTTGCACTCCAACCCAAGGGATGCCCTGTTGGCACCCCTTCATGCCTTATAAAAGAGGCAATCATATCCAAAAAGATATATAACAAAAAATCCGAATTTCAGTCACTGTTTTCTTTTGTTTTGAGAGAGAGTTCCACCAATCTCCTAGTTCATATACTTGTCAAGAAGTGCTCCTTGGACAAGAAGCAACCAAGTTATCCTGGGAGAACATTGGCCAATTCGAATCTGTGAAGCACCTGTGACGGGGGCTAATAAGTTCTTAAGGACAGAGGATTATCTCGACTTGGACATCATTTAACCAGGTTTTTATGGTTCTCAAGTTTTTAGGGTTTTGCATGTAATGTAGATCTAGTTTTCTGGTTTAATTTGTTTTGAAGCATGTTGGTTTGTTGTTTAATGACACTATCAGAACACAATCTTAAGAACTTATTAACATAGTGTTGTTAGATAGTAATTCGCATGCTAGGTTAGAAAATTTTCTGGAAAAATAAGGACTGTGCATGAAAAACTCGTAGGGCGTTCGAACGCCCGACAAACGCAAAGGCTTAAATCTGAAATTTCGTAAGAACGTTCGAACGCGTCCTCAAACGCCACTCGAACGCAAGCCTTCTGTCTAAGAACGTTCAAACGCATCTTAAACGCAACTCAAACGTAAACTCTCTGGAATCATTTTGTTCGAACGCGTTCTCAAACGCTACTCGAACATGAACTCTCTAGAAACACTTCGTTCGAACGCGTTATCAAACGCAACACGAACGTACACACACTGGACAGTCTCGTTCGAACATAGATACGAACGCGACACTAATGAAATAGTCCTGGAATTGTCATAAACTGCAAAGATTTATATTAACTTAGTAAATCATATACTGAAAACATTAAACTTGATAGTATAGATTTAAGTTATTATTAGGTTGATCAATTATCACAAGCATATACTTAGTGATAAAGTTGAAATTGATTGTGTGTTGCATACTTGGGTGAGAATTTAAAAGTGTAATCATACACAAGAAATTCCATCCAATCTTGATTGACACTTACACATATTTCTACACATATCGTATATCATTTGTGTCATTGAATAAGTGTAATTATGGGTTTGAATTGCTAAGAGATCCTATTGAAAAGTGTTTAAAGAATATTCTGTCAAAAAGGCGATAAGAGCCTAAGTGGTCAGAGATTTAAGTGGTTACTCCGGACCCCATTCGTCCTCTAGGAATATTCGTTTATTTATTTTTCTAAAGAATCTTTAGTTGAAATTCAAGGACTTGTGTTTATTGGAACCACCGTCCAATAGAACAATAAGTGGATACCTAGTATATCACTTTGAAAAAGATCATTCGTTGATCGTTGTGCAATTTGTCTTATGTAGACTAATTGACCCCTGTTAGTTTTTCCAGTTACAAATGGCTAGCGGAAACATCACAATACCGGTCTCTCATGGAGAAAAGCCGGAGAAGTTTGGTGGGACAAATTTCAAGCAGTGGCAGAGCAAAATGTTGTTCTACCTGACAACTCTCCAGTTGGCTAAATTTCTCAAAGATCCTCCGGGTCCTGTGGAGGGTGAATCGGAAATAGCCAAGGAATAGCGAGAACAGACGTGGATGTCTGGAGACTTCTTATGCAAGAACTACATTTTGGGTGGTCTTGACAATACCTTGTACAATGTGTACCAAGACATGATTTCTGCGAAGATTCTCTAGGAATCTCTCGAGAAGAAATACAAAACCGAGGATGCCGGACAAAAGAAATTTGTCGTTGGTAGGTTCCTGGACTACAAGATGGTAGATTCAAGGACGGTGATGTCTCAGTTGGGTGAACTGCAGTTGATCATTCATGAAATACTGGATGATGGAATGAAACTCTGTGAGATGTTTCAAGTTGCCCCCATAATTGAAAAGTTGCCTCCATCATAGAAGGACTTCATGAGCTACCTGAAACACAAAAAGAAGCAGATGAGCCTTGAAGACCTTAGTGTTCGATTGAGAATCGAGGAGGACAACAGGATGTCCGAGAATGCCAGCTACAAGACTATGGAGTCTAAGACCAACATCATTGAGGGTGTAAAGGGTAGTAAGAATAGAAAGAACAGTGGAGCTGATTCTTCGAACAAGAAGTTCAAGGGGAAATGCTACAACTGTGGAAAGATCGGTCATATGCCAAAGGACTGCAGAAATAAGAAGTCTCAGGACAAGGGCAAGAAAAAGAAAAATGAGGCCCATGTCACTGAAGGTGAGCAGCTGACTGATGAGATCTCAAAAATGGAACTATCAGCAGTGGTAACCGAAGCCAACATAATTGGGAATCTGAGAGAATGTTGGGTAGACATTGGGGCTACTCGTCATATCTGTGTAGATAGTAAGATATTTTCCATGTATCAGAAGGTCGATGGCGGTGATCATCTGACAATGGGAAACTCGTCTACCTCTCAGGTGGTTGGACAAGGCACAGTGGTTCTGAAGATGACATCCGAAAATGAGCTAACATTGAAGAATGTACTGCATGTTCCAGATATTCAGAAGAACTTGGTCTCATGCTCTCTCCTTAGTAAGGCTGGTTTTAAGCTTGTGTTTGTTTCTGATAAGTTTGTAATGACTAAGAATGATATGTATGTAGGAAAATGTTACCTAACTGAAAGCCTTTTCAAGATAAATGTAATGACTGTCAATCGTGCTATTAATAAAGCTAGTACTTCTGCTTATATTATTGAGTCACAAAATGTATGGCATGGGAGGTTAGGACATGTTAATTATGATACCATGCGTAAATTAATTAACATGGACCTTATACATAAATTTGCAATTGATAGCCAACATAAGTGTGAGGTATGCGTTGAAGCAAAAATGCATAGAACATCATTTCATTCTGTAGAACGCAGTTCTGAACATTTAGAAGTTGTACACACTGACGTGTGTGACATGAATATTGTGAAAACAAGAGGCGGTAAAAAGTACTTTGTCACTTTTATCGATGACAGCACAAGATTTTGTTATGTGTATTTGCTGATGAGCAAAGCTGAAGCTATTGAGAACTTCATACACTATAATAACGAAGTTGAAAATTAACTTGGCAAGAAAATCAAAAGAATCAGGAGTGATAGAGGTGGTCAATATGTTTCACCATTTGGTGAATATTGTTCTGTACACGGAATTATTCACGAAACCACTGCTCCTTATTCTCCTAAACAAAATGGGATTGCTGAGCAAAAAAACCGAACGTTGAAAGAAATGATGAACGCCATGTTGACAAGTTCTGGTTTAACCCGGAACTTGTGGGGGGAAGCCTTGCTTTCCGCGAACTATATTTTAAACAAGCTTCCTCACAGAAGATTGGACAAGACACCATATGAGTTGTGGAAAGGTTTCGTACCTTCCACAAATACCTAAAAGTGTGGGGGTGTCTTGCCAAAGTAATGGTTCATAAACCTAAGAAGGTTAGAATAGGACCCAAAACTGTTGATTGTATATTCCTTGGATATGCTCGCAACAGTAGTGTGTATCGATTCTTGGTACACAAGTCTGAGATTCCTGACATCAATCCGAACATGATAATTGAGTCAATGAATGCGACATTTTTTGAAGAGACGTTTCCTTGTAAGGAAAGATAAAGAACAGAGTATCTCAAAAGAACAGTTGATACTGTCAAGGACAATGATCAGGTTGACCAAGATCAACGTGTAAATGTTGAGACAATCGAGCATAGATGTAGCAAAAGAGCTAGAACCTCTAAGTCGTTTGGTCCCGATTTTCTGACATATTTGTTAGAAAATGAGCCTCAAAGCTATAAAGAAGCTATATTTTCTCCAGAGGCACCTCTGTGGAAAGAGGCTATTAACAGTGAGATTGATTCAATCCTACAGAACCATACTTGGGAGTTGGTTGATCTTCCTCCAGGTTGTAAGCCGCTGGGCTACAAATGGATATTCAAACGGAAGATGAAAACGGATGGATCAAGAGATAAGTACAAGGCAAGACTTGTCATAAAATGTTATAGACAAAAGGAATGTCTTGATTACTTTGACACCTATTCACCAGTGACTCATATCACATCGATAAGAATGCTCATAGCCATAGCAGCTATATTTGGTCTTGAAATACATCAAATGGATGTAAAGACGGCTTTCTTGAATGGTGAATTGGATGAAGAGATTTACATGGAACAACTAGAAGGGTTTAATATTCATGGACAAGAACAGAAGGTGTGCAAACTTGTAAAATCCTTGTACGGATTAAAACAAGCACCTAAACAATGGCATGATAAATTTGACAAAGAAATGTTGTCAAGTGGGTTCAAAACCAATGAGTGTGATAAGTGTGTGTACACCAAATCAACTCAAAGAGGATATGTCATTGTGTGTCTCTATGTAGACGATATGCTGATAATTGGTAGTAATCATGAAATGATTCAGTCTACCAAAAACGTGTTATCCAGCAGATTTGATATGAAAGATTTGGGAGTAGCTGATGTGATCTTAGGAATTAAGATTTCTAGGACATCAGATGGATATATATTATCTCAGACTCATTATATTGAGAAGATACTTGATAAATATATCAAATGGGATCTAAATGTGGCTAGAACCCCTGTAGACCTAACTCTTCATCTATCAAAGAATACTGGCTCAAGCGTATCGCAGTTAGAGTATTCGAGAATCATCGAAGTCTGATGTATCTCACGAATTGCACACGACCTGATATCGCTCAAGCTGTGAACCGACTTAGTAGATATACGAGCAATCCAGGACATAACCACTGGAAAGCCATAGTAAGAGTTTTGAGGTATCTGAGAGAAACTTCAAAATATGGGCTACATTACGAGAATATTATGATGTACTAGAGGGATACAACGATGCTAACTGGATATCTGATATGGTGGATTCCAAATCTACTAGTGGATTTATTTTCACACTTGGTAATGCAGCCGTGTCATGGAAATCCTCGAGGCAAACATGTATTGTCTGGTCTACTATAGAATCAGAGTTCATAGCGTTAGACAAAACAGCGGAAGAAGCAGAATGGCTTAGAAACTTCCTGGAGGATATTCCTAGTTGGCCCAAACTGGTGCCAGCGATTAGCATACATTGTGATAGCTAATCGGCTATTGGGAGAGCCCAAAATACAATGTATAATGGTAAGTCTCGACACATACGTCGGAGACATAATACCATACGTCAACTGCTCTCAAGTGGTATAATAACGATCGATTATGTTAAGTCGAAGGAAAACCTAGCGGATCCACTAACTAACGGTTTACCTCGAGAGCAAGTTGAGAAGTCATCGAGGGGAATGGGCCTGAAGCCTATAAATTAAGAATTGTCACTGTGGAAACCCAGCCTAGCTGACTGGAGATCCCAAGATCTAGGTTCAAAAGGGACAACTGAAACTTTGTGCAATTCAAAACAAGCACTGAAGAGTTTTGTACTCTTTCTCATTCTGATAATGACGTTGAGTGCTGTCTGTCATTGGTTAGGATAAGTTAAGGCTTTTAATGATCACTATATTAGGAGATGAGTCCTAATGGGGGTAAAGACAGATTACCTCTCGATAGTAGATCACCTATTTCAAGTAAGAAGTGAGGCCGCTTCCATGGGAACTTTTAAAGGCGGGTTACCCTAAAGTACTTGATTAATCCAGAACCGTTGTTCAGGGTCAAAATGAACACAACCGTAGAACGGGAAAATGGTCGAATTAAAGCTGTGTGTTGGCAATTGTCTTGGTTACACCAACGGCATAACAGTTCAAGACTATGAGTCACTGGTTTGCCAAGTAAATCCGATTGTCATTCACTAGGAAAGGTTCAAGGCGAAAGCTACCTATTTCGATGCAGGTTTAGTTCATGGTAACTGTACGGGCCAAATTTGGTCCAAGGGCAATTTCGACATTTTACTTCGGGCCCAATACTAGGCCCCCAGCATGGATCCAAGCCCAAGTTACTATCACAGATTCTCTCTAAAGGAACCCCCAAAGGTTGTTGTATATGAAGGCCCAGAGATCCACAAACCTAGGCCCAATAAAGTATCACACGCCCAATCCATAATCAAGGCTCACCCAACGCCAGCCCACGTAACGCCCAAGGTCATAAACGCCATTCATGAACCCATCCGTTCCCGCCTACAAACGGGCAAAACGCAATAATAGCTCCTCATGAAGTCGATCCAACGGACGAGCAATCAAATAGCAATAAAGACACAAATTACTACAACATGTATATATAGGAAACGAGGCTCCAGGAGGACAGGATGGAACTTCTAGCTTTCATACTCACAGCTCAATACTACTCTCTCCTCAAGCTCATCAGATCTCCAACTGACCGCCCTCACGGCACCCTACGAGCTCAAGGTAGTATCCAACCTTTGACTTCCCACCTTCTAAGCCTTTATCTTCACTGACTTGGGCGTCGGAGTGCCCCCGGCACCCACCACACCGGTGGGCAGTAGTACTCCCGCTCAATCTACCTCTTTGTTTTGCAGGATCGCTAGCGCCCCCAACTACAAATTCTCGATTGTGGACCTCGGACGAAAACCAGCGTCTACAGTAACTCTCTCAAGTGTCGACATGAATATTTGAAGAATTGTGGGGGATTGTTGGAAATTCTTCTAATATTCATTAAGGATATTTATGTCTTTTGGATGCAATGAGTGCTTGAGAAGGGTACAACCCTTTGGAGGGTTGCACTCCAACCCAAAGGGTGCCCTGTTGGCACCCCTTCACGCCTTATAAAAGAGGCAATCATATCCAAAAAGATATATAACAAAAAATCTGAATTTCAGTCACTGTTTTCTTTTGTTTTGAGAGAGAGTTCCATCAATCTCCTAGTTCATATACTTGTCAAGAAGTGCTCCTTGGATAAGAAGCAACCAAGTTATCCTGGGAGAACATTGGCCAATTCGAATCCGTGAAGCACCTGTGACGGAGGCTAATAAGTTCTTAAGGACAGAGGATTATCTCGACTTGGACATCATTTAACCAGGTTTTTCTGGTTCTCAAGTTTTTAGGGTTTTGCATGTAATGTAGATATAGTTTTCTGGTTTAATTTGTTTTGAAACATGTTGGTTTGTTGTTTAATGACACTATCGGAACACATCGCGGGCGCTTTGATATTTGATTAATCATTAGGTTAGTGGAGGTTCAAAATTTATAGCCACTGGTCCTACCAGTTAAAGAAAGAACCAAAAGATTGAAAAGAAAAAATAAAAAAAGCAAAAAAGCTGCTTGTCTCTTTTCTTTATCTTCATACACAACATAAATGCCTAGTTGTTTGATCACGATGACCCAAATTTTGAGATTAGGATTTACTATTCGCCTTTGGAGTTTGGAGATTGGAATTATGGGTTAACACTTAGTATAAATATGTTGCAACTCCTCGCATACTGTTCTTCTTCAATCCATAGAATTTTCTCTTCTTCTACCATTTTTTCCCCTTTTTTGGAATTTCTAAGTAAATCTTTAAGTGATATTATTTGTTTATTTCTTGTCTTTGTAGCATATCACTTTCTCGACACAACACTAGTTTATATAACCTAAGAGATTGCCTCAATGGTAAATGTCTTAGGTTTGAGTAATTTGCTCATTCTCAGATTTAAGGTTTGAATCTCACTAGATGTATTTTCTTAGGGTCATGTCTCTGGTGTAAAAAGTCAGCGACTTATCTTAATATATGTTGGGAAACTTCTGAAAATACGAAACACGGACCTCAGGGATTAATCGAGGTGCACGTAAACTGGTCCAGACATCGCGGTAACAAAAAAAAAACACTAATTTATATAGCTATAGCTAGAGGGGAAAAAAATGCAGACCCAGAGGGAGAGAGCATGCGACAACAATTAAAGTGATTTTTGAATGACCAAAGTGGTGGGTATGGATGGGGTCAGATGGGGTAATCAAATTTACATCATTTATGAAAGGCAAAAAAAAAACTTGAAATATATGAAGCATATATTAATATTGTGGGTAGTGGGTCCAATTATTTTTCACTAGTGTTGTGTCTGTGGGTGCTGCACTGCACCACCGTCCCCTCCTTTTTTTCCCCTTTTTTATCGTTGGAAATCCCGCCACCAAACCATCTCCTCCGGTCTTAAGCAGAGCAGGTAAAATCTCTTATTGTCCCAGATTCTTAAAGAAACGCATTCTCTGGATTCGAACATAGGACCTCAAAGTGAGATTCTGAACCATACTCCATCAAGTCACGCCCATTGGGGACCACCACCCCAACCTCACTTATTGATTATTGGACACCGATATTAATTTCCACTTCTAATTTCTAACGATTACTTTCATTAGTCCCGAAATATCATAACACAAATAAAAGGGTTTGTCTATTCTGTATATAAAAAAAAGGAGAATGGGCATTTACTTGAACCGATTCCAAATAATAGTTTTACCTCTTTGTATGCGCATGAAACCTTTTGACACGCTCAAAAAGTGGTTCTTTACTCCCAAGTATAAGAGTGTCGAAGTAATAAAATAACCCGGTAAATCCGAGTCGATCTACACGAAATAGATTTAATAGGATAAAATAATAATTTGAGTGAAAAGAAAAAGATTGAATTGTTTGAAGTAATTGGAGAATTTTAAATTAAAGTGCAACAATAAAAATAAAATGATGGGGTTATGAGATCCACTTTAATATTTCAAATTTAGAAATCTTACTTTTTATAATATATAAATTATCATTATTACTCAATTAATTTATTTCAGGAATTAATTATGCAAAAACATATAAAATCAGCCATCAATGGAGTGTTAGCTTTGTCTATAACAAGTCGAGTTGGGTACTCAATTATGCCAAATAAATAAAACCAACCATATATGCGGTAACAAAGTTTGTCAATAATTAATTCAGATTTAAATTAAATATTAATCCTTAGATTACAAATTATATATTATAATATAAGTGAGATTAATCTAAATTTTCATATTAAAAGATTCACCCTTTACCCCAACAAAAGAAATTAGCTACTCATAATCTGAATAAAAAACATACATAATTTTATTACTAGGAAAAAAAAATTACAAGAAAGCTTTAAAAAAAACACACACAAGACACTCTCTCAAAATTCTCCATGAGAAATTGAAAGAAAATATGAATCTTTTATGTGCAGAGGATGCTCAGCGTTCATAATTACAAAAATGCAATTGTGAATTGCAACTAGCAAAGACAATTGCTTGCAATTGTCAAAGTCAGTGGCGTATCCAGAAATTTCAGTCAGCGGGGGCTAAATTTTTTTTTATCAAAATAATATATAATGAATTCATACATATTTTTTGAAATTACAAGATGATCCCTATACTTTTGAAAATTATGAAATAGCCCCTAATTTCTAAACTTATAAATTAACTCAAAATTTTCAGAATTATATTTTTATCCATAATTTCTAAAAATACCAATTTACCCTAAAAATTTAAGTAAAAATTTATTTTTAAAATTATGTATTTTAAGTTTATGTAGTATATTATATACTAAAACCAAACCTAAGTATAAACATAGTTATTTTTATTTTTATTTAAATGTAATGGAATCTCTATTATTTTGCAAATAGAAAAAAAGATAAATGATTGGATTTAAAATGAAAAATAATCAATTATCTATACACATTAAATTTAAATATAAATTATTTTAGATATGTTTAAGAAATAAGATTGATGCAAAAGTGTATTGGAATTTTTTTAACTAATTTGGACGTGGGCCTACATATTATATTAAAAATATAATTCAAAAATTAATAAATAACGTATTTATGGGTGTTGTTTCATTATTTATATTTTCTAATATATATATATATATAATTTATATATATAAAAAAAAAAGTGGGTCCAGTGAGGGCAACTGCCCCCACTGGGCCTACTGTGGCTCCGCCACTGGTCAAAGTGGAGGGGCATCCACCTTGATCTCAATTCACACACACACGTATATTTGCATTTGATAATAATAATTATATATGTAATATTTTGGATTTTTCATCAATTTCGATATTGAAAACTTCAGAACTAGAAAATATTGTCAACAGTAAAGTTGTAGATATTTGAGTCTTCTTTCATCTAAAACTGAAATCACTTTAATCCGATATCGGAATAAAAAGTTATGGCCAAAATATGAAAAATTACGCAGAGTTGGAATTTCTGAATTTGTAACACTGTTAGAACGCCCTTTTAAGTTTTTGGCCTCCAAAATCCAAATGTCATGTCTATTTTTCTAGTCATGCATCTAAAATATTATTTCACCTACATAAGAAATAAAAATCACAATAAAATATAATTATAATTATTATTTAATAAATATGCTAAATTTAGGAGATTAATGAAATAGTATTAATTTTTACTTTTTAGTGTTTATCTCCTTTGATTTTATATTGACGAAAATCTGATTGTTCACATGCTCTTATATTTTTGTCTTATTCTCCCAACTCTTGATTTGAATTATCGATTAATTTATATGACTACCAAAAACTCTTTTACTGATTTCTTTTATCGATTTTTTTCCACCCAATAAACAACAGATTATTTTTAATATTGGTGCCCTAGATATTAATCATCAAATGATTGGCCTAAAATTGAATTCATTTTACACAAAGATACCTGACAAGGGTCTCCTGAAAATTCCGTGTGAGTGTGGCCAGCCAGCCACTGCATACTTTCAATCCCTTTATTTAGGGCTTTAATAATCTTTAGATACTGTCGCCTGTACCATATATTTGAGCACTGTCTCCACTTTCTCCCCACTCGATCACTCAAACAACCCTATGAATATAATTGGTTTTCTTTCTTGATAAGATCATCATCACATTTTGTTTTGATTGGTTCAGTTTGGATAAGCTCATCATCATTGCTGAGCTGGCAGAATTTAAAACACGCAGAAAATATTATGAAAAATTTATAATAATTCTATTATTTATTATTTAATGATTAGTTTATTGCCATTCTTTCTTTTTAAAATCGTCTTACAACATTTTCGTCCAAAGTACACACTTTTTCATTATAACGTTGATGATTGGCGTGGTTGGTCGGGACGTGACGTGATTTGATGGTGTAGTGTGGGTTCGAGTTCAGAAAATACGTTTTTTTAAGAAATTGAGACAGTCAGAGATTTTACATATTTCGTTTAGCCCGGAATGAATGATTTGACGGTAGGATTTCCAATAATTTAAAAAAAAAAAAAAATAGTTGTGGTTCCTTTTAAATATTAATAACAAGCACGCATGTTTGTTCTTGCTCACGCAATCTGCTTAAGGTCGTAATCCGCTAACATTGGGGCATTCTAAACAACTATTAATTAATCTTTTTATTAATAGCTAGATGATTTAAATTAGTTAATTAAGAAACTCCAAAGAGTTTAATTTCTTCCAGAGTAGCCATTACTCGTTTGATCATTGGATTAGTTCTTGATGACTATCAGATTTGATTTTGATTGGTCACCATCATGTTCTTCCTAGTACAGTCTAAAGTCAATAACATGTTGCCAAACTTGGAACCAGTAGACGTGCCACATTGATCAATCTCTATCCATTCAATCAAAATCGGCTTCCAATCTTTCTGTGAAAACGAATGAACGTCGAGAGGGTAAATGATAGAATAAAAATGTTATTTGAATTTTCAATGAGAGTGATTAAGATGACTCTTCAAGAGCTTTAAACCACAAGCCTTTAGCATTTGCAATAAAGTTATAACCAGCCAATTTTTTAGTGACATCAAAGACATCACAATCGATGCTGCTGGCGTTGTGAAAAAAAGTGCACAATGCTTTATACTTAGTACAACACAACTCAGCTCCCATTACTGGATCCAGCAGATTCCCAAAAAAATGGCGTATGCATGTCCATTTCAATGCCCTTGCAAAAAAAAAAAAAAAAAAAAAAATGCCAACTTCATTGCATTTTCGGAATCTGCATTTGTAAAATAATTGCATCATGGGACAAAATATGTAACTTGAGTTATTT